>JBBPLO010000238.1:0-25825 GCA_038089835.1 Retiboletus flavoniger
ATCACTAAGGTTGCAGAGTACTGTGGCACTATGGATGACTCAAGAAGGTACACTAATATTGTGCAGATCAAGAATAAAGACCAGAGATACAGGGGAGGTGAGAACTATATACTAGGGAGACTTCCCATGCATGGACCTGGTAGAGCTAAGGGAATGCTAAGGATATGACTAAGTACGAGAGAACTTAGTTAGGAGAAGAAGGTCCAAGAAGATAGAGATGATGCGACAGAGTCCTATGGAAAGCAGACTAAGGATAGCATAGAAGGTCCTCCAATAAAGAGGTACACCTCCTGTGCCCGAGAGATATGATGTCCTTGGTAAGAGATCAATGACAAAAAGTGTACTAATAAGAGAAAGCGATGGTAAGGAAAGAAAATTGTAACAAAGTCTGCCTTAAGTTGAATCTCATGGTTATATGGTCTACTTGGTGGGAGGTGATCTGCTGCATCTTTCAAGAAGATGGAAGCAAATTGTTGATATTCCTCTGGGAGGGAGACCTTGGGTGTATTGAGGGCCTCCACTTTGGCTAATTCAGTGGCCTGGGTAATTTTGGTGATCTGGGATGCCTGGAGAAACCTGGAGCCACAGTGGATGATTTGGAACACTGCACAGTTACAGATGGCCGTGTTATTGAAGACATCTTCAGTGGTCCAGTCATTGTAGTTTCAAAGGTGGTCCTGGGAGATGACTCATACCAGGATTGAGTCTGGTTCATGTACCGGAAAGGTGTAGACTCTATCATGTCGTTTGCAGTCTCTTTGGTACTCTTAATGGAGTTGTTTCGACTGGTTGACTGATTCATCGATAGAGATGGTGTGGTTTACCCAGTTGATATTTGGGTTGGCCATGTGGAGCCAGGGGAGTCTGAGGTGCATGACATGGAGAAGGACCTTTTGAGCTAGTCCTTCGATGGAGTGGAACAGGGTGCAGGTGTGGGTAATTTTCCCTTTTTTGTTTAATGATCTATCGGTATTCTGGGTGAGGATCAGGGTTGAGAGTTTGGTGAGCGGGAGTTTGTGTTTCTCTATGAAGTCTCAGTCAATGCAGGAGATGTTGGCTCTGCTGTCTATGAGGGCGCAGGTGTCAATGGTTTTAAGCATGTATGAGGGGCATATGACTTGGACAGGGATATGCATTGATTTAGTCACCACTTTTACAAGTACAGAGGCTATAGTGGAAGGTGCTAACATTGAGGTAGGCTTTCTTTCTAAAAATCCTGAAGAAACACAACTTTTACGGATTTTTCATCTTTGTCATCATCATCCTTGATCTCTTGTAGATGAGGAATTTCTTCTTCTACTACCTCAGCCACCTTCTTGGCAGGAGGGCATGAGGTACCTGTGGGATGCTGTGGGGAGAATGCCAGGCATTTCAAGAAGGAATGTCCTGGTTGGCAGCATCGGAAGCATAGGTTATTTTTGATGCAGCATTTTCTTTCTTCAGGGGTGAGTTTCCTGATGGTTCGGACAACAACAATATCCATGGCATTAGGGTCTTTTCATGGGGTGTACACGGTAGAGCTGGCGGGTTGGGAGGTGGAGTGGCATGTTCTTTTGGAGATCTCGAGAGATCTTTCCCACATGGTTTGGAAGTGAGTGGCTTTCTTGTACTACTCTTTGATGGTCATTGGAGGGTTTTCCATGGAGTAGATCTTCATCATAAGGGGTTGGGGAAGACCGGCAGTGAGGTACAAGATAAGGACATTGTTGTCCACAATCTTGGAGATGACTGTATAGTTGCAGAAGTCTGCAAGGTACTTTGTGAGGGTTGGTTCGTACATATCCTTTTTCTTGATCATTCGCATGGTAGTGAGCCAGGCGATGGCATTGCCTATTGAGTCTTGGTGCTTGAAGGCAGTTTTGAATTCTTTGATGAAGTTGGTGAGTTTTCCTAGAGAGATTGTACCAGAAGTCATGCATTTCTGTCAGAAAGTGGCAGCCCAGGTGGTGGCGGAACCTTTGGTCATGTGGGAGAGGGTGAATGTGATTCATTTAGTGTCAGTGTCATAGATGTCCTCATTGACAAGGAGGTAGAACTGAACAGTGTGGAGCCACTGTATCACTGTTTCGTAGGACTCATTGAAGGGTGTAGGGGCTCCAAGATGAAGTTCCTTTCCTGAGGACATAGTGCTTTGGATTGGAGGTGGCCAAGGGAACAAGGGGCATGTTCAAGATATAGGGAACCCAGTGAGCACCAGGTGCGGGCTAGGTCTGGAAGGGAGAGGAAAGACAGGTTGCGAGGTAGTGGGAGTGGGGGATGGAGGGGTAGGAACTCACGGAATACTAAGTTGGGCAGAAAGGTCATGGGAGAGCTGGAGGGTTTCTTCCTGCTCTTCTTGGGTTGTGGGGTTGATGTCTTGGTCAGAGTGGTCAAGGGATGATGGTGACAAAGGTTTGGGTGATGAGGATTGGTTGGCATTACTGCCGTGAGGGAGGAACCACTGGGTGGGAGTTCTAGGCTCAATGGTGGCACATTGCCCAGGGAATTACCCCATTTGGGCTGAAGGTGGGAGTGGGGTGCGTGGTTGTCCAGGGAATCACCCCATGCAGACTGAGTACGGGAGTGGGGTGGAGGAGGATTGACCTAGTAGTCACCTATAGGGAGAAGCTTAGTCTTTTGTTACATCGGGCTAGAACTGACAGGGTCTTGAGTGAGTAACTGCCTCTATGAAGGATGACAGAGGTGGGACAAGGGAGTGCACACCAACAGAGGACTTCGGAGTACAACAAGATGTAGGTCTAATGCCTATACCCAGAGACAAAGAATACTCATTGGGGAATACCTGCAGAGTCTTGGAGAGTCCAAGGAGATTCCTTGACTCGGGATGAAGATAGAAGATAAGCTCAAGGGATAATCCCCTTAGCTTGAGTGTGTCAATAACAGACAACAATGAGAGGGGCGAGGAGGAGGCAAAGTAACCCATAGTATTTGAGAAGACCAAGCTTAAGGAATACAAGTGTATACATGAGGGTTTAAATAAGACTACTGGAGGTTTACATAAGGAGACATGTCAGCATCAGAGATAAGGAGTGAGTCAGCTGATAAGAGACTGAGTCATAACAAGTCAAATCTAATAATACAATAGTTCCAAAGAAGGCCGGTCATCAGCAAAAGGTGACAGGAACCATGGAGGTGGAATGTGAGGTAGTTACGGCATTCCTAAAGTCTGGAACAATGAGAGGAGAGACAGACATTTAGCTAAGTAAAAGAAAGGAAAGAGAAAAAGGATATGTGCATCTATGATCATAACAGCCCCACTTGTCAGCAAAACAAAGTCAACATGCATCCCTCACTCCCCCCACTTCTACCCATCCTGTCCTCCTTCCCCTTCCCCTTTCACCAACTCTCCATTGACCTCATCACCAATCTTCCCCTCTCTGATGGCTTCAATTCTGTCTTGGTCATGGTCAACCATGGCCTTAGTAAGGGGGTAATTCTAACCCATTGTTCAAAAACCATTGATGCCACTGGAGTGGCCCTCTTCTTTTTCAACCATGTTTTCACAAGGTTCAGTCTCTATGATTCTATTATCTCTGATCAAGGCCCACAATTTGCCTCTGCCTTTGCCCTTGAACTTGCCCACCTACTGAAGTATGACATCTGACTATCCTCCCCCTACCATCCACAAACCAATGGACAAACTGAACAAACCAATCAAGAACTAGAAGTTTACCTTCACATCTTCTGTACCAACCTTCTCCACTCTTGGTCCTTCGCTCTATCCTCCACCAAATTCCACCATAACTCAGCCCCCTATTCCTCCACCCAGAAATCTCCTTTCTCCCTCCTCTATGGCTATGAACCCCGAACTTTCCCCCCTCTCAAAAAGACTTTCATCCCCACCCTCAGAAACCACCTCTCCACCCTCAATGAAAATAGACTAGAAGCACTTGCTGCCCATGAATCTGCCCAAAAACTCATGACCAATCACTCTCTTTGGAAATTCTCCCCATGGAAAGTAGGAGATAAAGTCTGGCTTGAAGCCACTAATCTCTGCCTCCAACTCCCCTCTAGAAAATTGGCCCCTAAGAGTACAGCTGTTACATGAAGTGTACCAATGAAGGTCTCGAGGGAATTGTTCAACTTGAGGCGATACTCACAAAGAGACCGACTTCTCAAGAGGAAGATACTAAGGGTTTTCTTAGGGAGAGACTTAGGATTGACTAGGGATGATCCAAGATATACGCTTGTATTGCGCAGATCAAGTATGTGTTACATGAGTGAAGACTACTAGGTTTTATAGGAACAAGACCAGCGCACAGACCATGGAAGGAGAAAGAACAACTGTTACTAAGCGAGACGGAATTCAATGGAAGGTCAAGGAACATGAGCTGATGTAAGAGAATCAGTGAGGAGGAGTTAGTCCATAGAGATAGTCATATCATAGCCATGGTTGGCTACATGAAGATGAACTAAGAGAACAGCGGAGGAGCAAACAACTACTAGATAAGCATTGGAAAGACGTCTGGATGGTTGATGTCTCCAGTTAGTCCAAGGGGAAAAGGAGGTGATCAACAGTATGTGATGAAAAGGGAGAAAAACGGTAACATTACCCCTCTCATACAATCGAGCTCCAGGCTCGATAACTAAACCCCGGCGACCCCAGGGATTAAGCAGAGGATGAGGGTGAGGAGCCATAGATCGCCAGCTGCTGAGAGGGGGTAGCACGCTCAAACGTACAGTCGTCAACGATGTGCCCAGATTGAGAGCAAGTTCCACAGACCCTAGAGGGACAGTATCGGTCACCATGTCCCCAGTGATGGCAGTAGTCACATTGGATAGTAAGACATTCATGGGCAAGGTGGCCCGGTGTGAAGATGCGGCAGTTGGGGCATTGGTAGGTGGGGCAGTCCTGTTGATAGTGACCTTGGCCAGAACAGTGAAAGCATCACGTAGTATCAGATGCGAGTGGGAGGCGAAGTAAATGGTGGCAAGGAAGGACATGGGTAGGGGAGGACAGGACATTGCTAGAGGGGGTGGAGAAAACGGCGGGCATAAGAGGAGTGTTTGCAATGAGCTCATCCAAGGTGGAGCTAGCGTCATCTTCGTCGGAGTCAACAGCAGTGGGGGTATCAGCAGGGGCTGGGGAAGAGAGGCGAGAAGAGAGAGAGGTTGTACGAGGAGGGGGTACTGGAAGGATGATGGGACGAGGACGATTGAGCAAGAAATTATCTATGGAACGGGCATAATGGTCGCGCTGGTCCTGTGGAAGAGACAAGTAAATTCTATGGAAGGTAGGATAGATATTGAGAGGGGGAATGGATTTGATGTAAGTGTGAAAACCATGATGGAACAGAGCGAGGAGGATGTTTCAAGAGATGCTAGTCAGGGAGAAGTACGCAGCCTGGTCAGGGGATGGACTAGCCCAGATCATTTGAGCTAGGTGGGACGTTCCATGGAAAGCCTTGATAAGGTCCTGTGTGGGGTAGTCATCATTGAACATAGGGTCTTGTTCGATGGTGAGGACTAGGGTGGGGGTATCCAGGACATTGGCATAGAGTTCGAGTGTCACGTATTCAGGGAGGTAGGAGGGGTAGACATTTCTAGTGTGAAGCGGGGAGATTCGTCCGGCGAGGGGGGAAGCGGCGATGGCAGAGGTGAGGAAAGACATTTTGAGCAAGAAAAGATGTTTGAACTTGGTGTTGGTAAGAGATACTCATGAAGAGACCGTTGATTACCAGCGCCGAGTTCAAAGGTGATGGAGCAGCTTATAAGCGGATAAGAGGCAGTGGAAATGATGGAGATTAATTTCTGGTTCCCAGGTGTTTTCGGAAGATGGATATCCCTTCCAAGCGGTGAGGTATTTTCATCTATTGGTGGGGCCTTTGTGCGCCAGTATTGCCGTTACTTCGTATTCTTCTTCCTGATTGATAAGGTCAGGTGGGGGAGTGGAGAAGCTGGGGCCAAAGGTGGCAGTGGTCTGATAGGGCGATAACAAGGAAGCATGGAAGACATTGTGGATTTTCCAGGAATGAGGGAGGCAGAGTTGGTAGGATAAGGGCGATAAGACTTGAATGATTTCGAATGGTCCCAGCTGTTTGGGGGATAATTTCCTGGAAGGGTATTGTAGTCGGAGGTTAGTGGTTTCAAGCCAGACCTTATCTCTGACTTTTCAGGAGTCAAATTTTTTCCAAGATTGGGAGATCATCAGTTTTCGGGCGATTTCGTGAGCAGCAAGGGCTTCTTTTCGGGAGGAGTCGAGGGTGGAGAGTCGTTCTTCGAGGGTGGGAATGAAGGTTTTTCTGAAAGGTGGGAAGGACCAGGGTTTATACCCATAGAGTAGGGAGAACGGGAATTTTTTTGTGGAAGAGTGGGGTGTGGAATTGTGATGAAATTTGGCAGCTGGGAGTAGAGCAGACCAGGAGTTGAAGTTGTTGGCACAAAAGATCCTTAGGAATATTTTGAGTTCTTGATTGGTTCGTTCAGTCTGTCCGTCGGTTTGTGGATGGTAGGCTGAAGATAGGCGGATGTCATATTTGAGTAGTCTAGCGAGTTCCAGGGCAAATGCTGAGGCGAATTGTGGGCCTCTGTCTGAGATGACGGAGTCATAGAGACCAAATCATTTGAAGACATTCTCGTAGAACAAGAGGGCTACTCCAGCAGCATCGATGGTTTTGGAGCAGGGGATTAAAATTACCCCCTTACTAAGGCCATGGTCGACCACGACCATGATGGAATTGTGGCCCTCAGAGGGGGGAAGGTCGGTGATAAGATCTACAGAGAGTTGGCGGAAGGGGAGGGTGCATGAGGAAGGAATAGGTGAGAGCAGGGGGCGAGTGAGGTGGGTGTTGGGTTTGGATTGTTGATGGGTAGGGCATCCACAGATGAAGTGTCGGACAAAGGTGGATAGTCCGGGCCACCAGAAGTTGCGTTCGAGGAGGGCTTGGGTGCGGAAGGTGCCCATGTGACCAGAGAGTGGTAAGGAGTGGATGGAGTGAAGGAGGGAAGATCGTGCAGCAGGTGGGACATACATGCAGTTTTTGTAGAATAGATGGCCATTGTCAAATGTCCAGTCGGATAAAGAGGAGCAGGGAAAGAGGGGGGAACCAGAGGAAAGCACAGAGAGAGCGTTGAGGACGAGGGGATCATTGGAGGAGGAAGATTTGATGTGGTTTGCTAGAGAAAGGTCTAGGGCGTTGATGATGACAGGGTTGGGAAGGATGGAGGAATTAAGGTTGTCGAGGGATGTATCAATGGAGTCGCGATGAGAGAGTGCATCTGCTGGTCCCATCTTGGAGCCCAGGGTGACTTTCCAGAGGATGTCAAAGTCCTGTAAAAAGAGTGCCCATCATGCTTGTCTGTGGGAGAGTTTTCGTGGGTCGCGGATGTAGGAAAGGTTTTTATGATCAGTGATGATGGTGATGGGGAGGGAGGACCCTTGGAGGTAACGGCTCCATTCTGTTAGGGTGAGGATGACAGCGAGGAGTTCTCGATCATAGATGTCATAATTTCGTTCCACAGGGGTGAAGGTCTTTGAGAAATAAGCGATGGGTTGAAGATCGCCATTGACATCATTTTGCATAAGGACTGCTCCGGCAGCAAAGATCGAGGCGTCCATCATGACAGAGAAGGGTTTGGTGAGATCAGGGAGAGATAGGATGGGGGTGGAGCAGAAGGCCGAGATGAGGGTGGAGAACGCGTGTTGTTGGAAGGTAGACCAGAGCCAGGGTTGATCTTTTCAGGTCAGGAGGGTGAGGGGAGCGACAATGTTGGAGAAGTTGGGGATGAATTTATGGTAGAAATTGGTGAAGCCAATGAATGATCAGACTCCTTTGGTGGAGGTGGGAGGTTTCCAGTCACGAATGGCTGCGATTTTGAGGGGGTCCATGTGGAGTTCTCCTTGACCAATTATGAGTCCGAGATATTCCATGGTAGGGGTGTCAAAAGAGCATTTAGAGATTTTTATGGAAAGGTTGTTTTCTCATAGGCGTTGGAGGACCCTTCTGGTTCATTCATGGTGAAGGGTGAGAGTGCCTTTCATATGAAGGCCTAGGTTGTCCATGTAGATTTTGAGCCATCGTTCGGCGATCATGTCGGCGAAGATGTGATTCATGAAGGCTTGAAAGGTGGAGGGTGCATTGGAGAAGCCAAAGAACATACAGGTGGGTTCGAATAATCCCAGGGGAGTGATGAAGGCTGCTTTCCATTGATCAGTTTCTCGGAGGTGAATGTTGTTATAGCCCCAACGAATGTCCATCTTGGTGAAGTAGTCTGCATCCTTCATTTTATCGACTAGGTCGGATATGAGGGGTAGTGGGTAGGCGTTACGGATAGTATGGCTGTTGAGATATCGGTAGTCTTGACACAGACGGAGTGATCCATCTTTCTTAGGGATGAAGAAGAAGGGGGATGCTTGAGGGGATTTTGACGGGACAATTCGACCAGTTTTGAGATGTTCATCAATGAACGATTGAAGGGCAACCTTTTCGGCTGGATTCAAGGAGTAGATCTTTGCAATTTTAGGGTGGAAGGTATCTTTGAGGTCAATAGTGTGATCGAATGGGCAATGAGGGGGAAGTTGGTTGTGTGTGGATTCTGCGAAGACATCTGCAAAATCAGAACAGAAAGTTGGGATGGGGATTTCTTCTTTCTGGGTGGCGATGGCTAATTCAGTGAAGATGGTCATTTTGTTCACGGATTCCTCGAGGAAGCCATTCAGGGGAGGATCCTCATGAAGAGACCTCTCGACCCTCTCAGGCGACCAGGGAGGGAAAGTGAGGGTTTGGGTTTTCCAGTTGATAATTGGATTCCAGGCGGTTAGCCAGGGGGTGCTGAGGATGATCTGTGGTTGTTTTTGTTGAAGGACGAATAGTTTTACTGGGAAAGAGAGAGAATTGCAAGTGACGGTAGTTTTTGTGACCCAGTTGATTCTGCCAGAGTGGTTCTCAGATCCGTCCACATTGAAGGCGACAATGGGGGAGCGGAGTCGTTGGAGGGAGAATTTTCCCTTTGGGAGAAGTCGAGGGTCAATGAAGTTTCCGGTTGCTCCAGAATCAATTAGAGCCATGGTATCAACAGTTTTTTGCACTGAGACTTTAAGACGTAGTGTTCTATTGTCTGGCAAAGCTACTAGTACATTGGGAGGAGAAGCAGATGTCGAAGCTACTTCTCTTTTCAAAAATCCTTGACTTCTTGGATCTTGGCAACGGTTACTCCACTAATTGACTCTCCAGGGTTTTCCTTAGGGTCCTCCTTATAGCACATTTTGAGGACAGAGAGAATTTCTTTTTCGTCTTTTCCTCCGGTGTGAAGGGAGTTGACGTAAAGTTCTAAAGGGGATTTCATCTTAGGAGGGGGTACAGGGGGGTGAGCAGTGATGGCGGGGGTGGTGGTGGTGGTGCGGACTTGGAGGGTTCTGGGAGTGGCGGTGATATTGCTGGATTTTCGACAGTTTCAAGCGTCGTGACCAATGGTTCGGCAATGGAAACACTGTCCCTCCTTGATGCATTTCGCTCTCTCGGTCAGCATGAGTTTGGTTAAGGTGGTAGCATCGACATTCATAGCGTTAGGGTCTTGTGGGGTTGGTTGATTGAAGGAGAAGGGAGCGGGGTTGGTGCCAGTCCAGAGTGCTTGGATTCTCATTTTTTGGGCGTGGAAGGCCTTCACCTTGGTTACCCAGTCTGTGATGGTGGTGGGGACTGTTCCCATGGATAGGATCATGGTGGTGATCTGGTGGTCGAGCCCCAGAGTGAAGTGATCGATGAGGGTGGTTTCGTCGGTGATTCCTGATTTTCTGGCGAGGTTTTGGAAGTCGGTGATGAACTGTTGGAATCCGTCACCAGTGCGAGAGTTTTTCTGGTGGAGTTTGGCAAGTTCGATGTGGGTGGAGGCTTGGATGTCGAATGGGAAAAAGGTAGTTTCGAAGTCAGAGATGAAATCAGCGAAGGTTTTGCCGACAGTGATAGTGGGATCGGCCATCTTGTCGTACCATGCTTCCGCAAACGAGGCTCTTCGACCGGAGGGCATCTTGTTTAAAGCGGTCATGATCCGTTCAGGATCTCCTGGGTATAGCACTTGGTTGATTAGGAAGTATGCCCTCATGGCTTTCATCCATTGAGAAGCATCAGAGGGGAGGCCGGAGAAGTCTGCTGGGAGAGCGGCTTTGAGCTCGGAGGGCATGGTGGGCAAGGGTGATCTGGACCAGTTTATAGGGCTAGGGTTTCGAGATGGGGGTGGGCTAGGTTGACATGGGGGTGGACTAGGTTGATGTGGGGGTGGACTAGGTTAATGTGGGCTAGGTTGGCTTGGGTAACTAGACGGTGCAGGAGAAGGGCGAGGGGGGGTTCTTCCTACAAGGGATGGGTCCAACGGAGTTCTGCTGGATCCAGCAAGTCATCGTGGAACTCGGTATTTGGTGAGGTCAGGAAGATCAGAGTCTTCTTCCTTGGGTGCTTGGTAGGACGTGGTGAAAGTTTGTGGGTTCGTCACCTAGGTAGGTGGGACCAGGGAGATACTTGATCTTTTGTTATGCAAAGCATACCAATGAAGGTCTCAAGGGAATCGTTCAACTTGAGGCGATACTCACAAAGAGACCGACTTCTCAAGAGGAAGATACTAAGGGTTTTCTTAGGGAGAGACTTAGGATTGACTAGGGATGATCCAAGATATACGCTTGTATTGCACAGATCAAGTATGCGTTACATGAGTGAAGACTACTAGGTTTTATAGGAACAAGACCAGCGCACGGACCATGGAAGGAGAAAGAACAACTGTTACTAAGTGAGACGGAATTCAATGGAAGGTCAAGGAACACGAGCTGATGTAAGAGAATCAGTGAGGAGGAGTTAGTCCATAGAGATAGTCATATCGTAGCCATGGTTGGCTATATGAAGATGAACTAAGAGAACAGTGGAGGAGCAAACAACTACTAGATAAGCGTTGGAAAGACGTCTGGATGGTTGACATCTCCAGTTAGTCCAAGGGGAAAAGGAGGTGATCAACAGTATGTGATGAAAAGGGAGAAAAACAGTAACAACAGCCCATTTGAAATCTCCCAGGTCCTATCTCTGATATCCTATCACCTCTGACTTCCCTCCACATGGCGCATACATGACGTCTTCCATGCCACCCTCTTATCTCCTTATTGCATCTCTGAACCATATGGTACATCCTTCTTATGTCCTCCTTCTAATGTTATCAACTGTGAGGAAGAATATAAAGTCAAAGCAATCTGCAGTCACAAGGGATTCCAAACCAAACTCCAGTTCCTGACCTCATGGAAAGGATACCTGAGATCAGAAGACACCTGGGAACCCAAAACCAATTTATAACACACTTCCAAACTCCTTTCTACCTATAAGTGCCTCCATTCCCTTTAGCAATCCTTTGCCCACCAGACATCAGTCTCTTCGTGAGTATTGCCTGCTGAGCAAAGTATATGCCCATTGTTACGGTTTTCTTCCAGATAGGCTTCTCCCCTATCTTTTTTCTCTAGTCACCATCTCCTTCATAGCCCGGTCTACCCCGTGCCTGCTTAGTCTCACCCTCATCATCTTCTTCACGGCCTGGTCTACCCTGCACCCGCTCTATTTCACCCTTATCATCTCTAGCTCACAGCCTGGCCTACCCCGTGCCCACTCTATCTCCCATCTCCGAGTATACCCTTTGTCATATGCCCCCAACCCTTGATACCTGCAGCCTCCCCTGCGCCTAGACCTCTGCTTAGTTATCCTTAGTCATATGCTCCCCATAGCCCCTGTTCCACCGTCACATGTACCACTGTTATCTATAGGTGACACGTAAGCCCTCAGTCACTCTAGCTTCCTTCACATTCCACAACCTTTCATGGCCCGTGCCCACTGCTCCTTAGTATATAAACCATAGCCCTAGCACCATGTACTGTATCCTTGATCTACGTGTATAGTATGCACAATGTCCTTTGCTAGTGTTCCTCCCTGATCCTAAGAACCCTCGATTCCTACCTGACTCTCTTGGCAAGACCTTGATTCTCTTCCAAGACTCCTTGATAGTTGTGCCACACTTCTTGGACTCGTAGATGATCCTTCCTAGCCCACATCTCTGCTAGCATGCATTGTGCATAACACCCATCTCTTTTCTATTCTTCCTAGATGATGTCCTCACCTACTATCTTGATGACCTCCTCCTCCACATTCTCCTCCTCCTCTTTGCAATCACTCTTATGATCACAGCATGCCTTCCCAGCCTATCTGCCTGAGTATGATCAACACTTGCTATTTGCCACCATCCTGGAAACTCCCGCCCTCGCCCACGTGATCAAACTACACCCCCTCTTCCCTGAGGACAAAGTCACCCACTCCCTAATACGCACCTATCACACCATCTCTTCCACTCTCAGACTCGCTGAGTCCCTCACCCCACCTGACCTGCCCCTTCACTTCTCCTTGACAGAAGCCTCCTGCCACTCCCTAACTGCCTTGGCTGCACATGGATTTGGCTCCTATGCCGAAGAAATCCCCCATACCCTGATATACCCCACCATGCATTGCATCATGTCTTCTCTCACCATGTCCCAATGGGACCAATATGTCCAATCCATAGAACACTTCCCCCTGGCCCAACCCCAGGAATTACCACTCCCTATTCCCCCCCCTCACTCTGCTCCTCTCACTGCCTGTCTCTCCTCCCCCCCACCTCCTGATACCCCCACTGTGGTTGCCTCTTCCACCCCCTCCAATGTCAGCTCTGACAAGGAACTTCCTCACCCCACGTTCCCAGTAACCACTGCTCCCCGCACCCTCATCATGCCAAATGGCAACTCAATTATGTCCTCTCCCTTTCAAGTCATCCCTCGTCCTGATGCCCTCCATCTCCCTCCTGCACTCCCCACCACCAAATGCTATGAGTGTCATCATTGAGGTCACTATAAACAGGACTGCATCTACCACAAGTGTCCCCACTGCCATGAATTTGCCCCCAGTCATGCCACCGCTCAGTGTTTACTTTTCCAATGTGGCTTCTGTAGCAACTGGGGCCATACTGACTGCTTCTGCCCCCATCAGCATTGTGGAATTTGCAATGAACCTGGGCACATCATGAGTAACTGCCCATCTGAGGTTGCTTCTCCCTCCCAGCAGAGCACCATTTTTGGACCTGGGACCTCCCTTGGGTGAGACATTTGGTTGGAACAAAGTTGTGGTCAAGCCTGGGGCTTGAGTGTACAAAGGGGGTAATGTTATGATTTTGCTTCCTTTCCATCGTGTCTTGCTACTTATCCAATATGTGTCCATCATCTCCTACCATGGACAGCATGTACCTTATGTCCAGACCACATATCTTTTCCTATGTGGACCCTCCTCTCTTTTCCTTTGTTGTCTTCCATTGAATACTGCTTGTATCATGACTACTTCCATTGGACCTCCCTCCTAGCTAAGCTCCTGTTACACTTAGTCATTTCCCTTCCTTCCATAGCATTCTCTCCATTTCCATGGTCTGTGTGCATAAGCTATCTCTATAAATAGCTAGCAGCTCTCACATGTATTACCTATTCTTGATCTGCACAATACTAGCATATCATCAACTATCATCCCTAGTCCCTGTAAAACCTTAGCAACTCTAAGGATCCACAGCATCCTAGTCTGTCTTAGTGATTCTAAGACAAACCTTTGATCCTTTGTTCAGGACTAACTGTCAGATGTCAGTCTCTTTGTGAGTATCACCTAATAGCAATCCTCTCTCAAGCCCAAGTCTTCCTTTGTATGCTATGCATAACACTATTAATGATCCCAACTCATCAGGAACTCATGGCTCTTGAGCAAACCATACATACTTGGGTTGTTGACACAAAGCCTACAAGTTCTTGATTGCACTGTCTGGTAACTATATGCCCTCATTTCATGTTGATCTGTTCACTGTCCACTTTCTGCTAGTCTTCTTTGTATTCTTCAGCTATCATCAGCTTTCCATCAATGGCCTAGTGAGGTTCTCGTTTATTATTTCCGCTAGTTGATTACTAGTCCATATTGCCTCCGTGCTATACTCATGGTAACTTTTATAACTGCCGCTGTCACCCGCTCTGCGAGTAAAAAGAGGTCTATGAATAGACTCCACTGCCCGTCCCCCTTTATAATCCTTCGACGTGTTAACCGCCATGTTCTGCAGGACGTCAGGCCCAGAATAATCCCACGAACTGATGAATATTATTCGGGAAGCACTCGACACTAGCCAGCCAATAAGTCATCACCTGTGCCAACAGCGAACACAACTAAGCACGCAGTTTCTGCTTCCAGCACCAAGAAACTTGTTAAAATGGCTGGTTACTGACTGTGCAATTTGGGTCTACTTTGGAGCAGTCGCTTTCATGAGTCCCATTTGACCAACGTGCCTCTGAGATATGACAATCGATGTCCCGCAGATCCTACAGTCCGGACTAGTCACTGGATCAGCTATTGGAAGGGGTCAAGACAAAGACTAGACTTTAACACGCAGTCAACTCTAACACAGTGACAGGTTGATATGGTTATTTATTCAGAACATGCCGTCAACTGTACAATGGTATTTTCTCCTAGTCTCATGCAATGTAGCAGAACTTTCTGTCTTCAGCAGTGCTTTGTACAGTCCATTGTTCTTTGGCGCTGGTGCAGATGTTATGGTAGAAATGGAGGTCAGACGGCTTGCAGGCTTCGATTGACAAGTCGCAGTGAAAAAACGTGCCTAGGCTGGCAAGGTGCTTGTTGCAACGCTTACTCATGCTGTGAGTTCGTGTGGCAGAAAATAACAAGGCAAAGTATGACATTGGCGGTTCAGCGTCGGTAGGGCTTTGAAGTTCTTGCAACAGGTAGAACCTCGCCAAGTCTCTAGATCGTTCACATGGTCATTTGTGCGTAGCAATCCAACCTGAGAACCAGCGCATCGGAACGACGATAACATTTGTGTCTGAGGCTGTTTCTGATCAAGGTACTTGAATGAGTGCTTACTACGAGAGTCCAACCGCGGCCAGTGGTCGTATTTGGCCGGAGCCGAGCTGATGAATTGGCCGTCAGAGCACTGTGAAGCGTGCATCGACAACGAGACCGTCTCGTCTCTGAGCGCGAGTAGACGACGGAGACAGGGATAGGGTGTCGATCAAGATTTTTCATCGTAAACGTCGATGGCACTGGTTGACTCACGAATGTCTTCGCAAATTTCCACCGCGGTCACTTACAACGCTCGATCCGCGCACTCACTACTCAACATCCTCCGCCAGTCACTCTCAGAGAGAAGACAAAAATCGTCCTCACCAAACCCAATACTACTTTTCGCACTCGCTCCTTCGTCGACAACTCCCCCAGAGATTCTGTCTGATATCGCGTCCACCCTGACCCAGTCCTATCCCGAGCATGTTGGCTGCATATCCGCGCCACTACCCTCCCAATACTTCGACCCGAGGATACGCAGTGGACCAAGTTCGTGCTCTTTCGCGTATGCGTTCGTAAACGCGGTGTCTTTCCGTTCCACGATCCCGGGTCGTGCAGAGGCACAAGTTGGGAGGTGGCATGCTGCCCGACAGAGAACCGAGCACGCAAATGAAGCAATCCGAGTCAAGTCAGAGGACTCACAAATGCGAATTTTCAGTGATTTTTCCAGATCTGATGGTAAGGTTAACTGGGAAGACGTCTGGGGTCAATCCACAAGCTTGGTGTCGAGACACGGAAATGGCTTAGACTCAGAGGTACTGCCTGATGCATTGCGAAATCTTGAGTATGTTTCTCCTTCTTAACAATATTCCGTTGCAAATTCCAGTCTGTCAGCCCATTGTCCATAGACAATATTCTCTACTTCTCTGACAAGTCTCCGGAAGGGCTTGCGACGGTATTGGAGGGCGTATTTCCGCAAGCGAACAAGGTCTGTAATATCGCGATATCTGTCAGCCCATTTTCTGTCTTACACCCTTGTCTACATCTGGTATTCTTTGATCATGTACAGCTCTCTCTCATCGCCTCGTCTACTCCTTTCATTACCGGTCGTCCAGTTACGCTTTTCCACAACGGGTCTATTTTATCCAATGGGGCTGTTGGTATCGCGTTCAGTTCCTCCCCCTCATCACCTCCACCGGTGGTCGAGCTTTCCTTCCCTCCGTTAGTCGCGTTAAGCGCCAATCTCACCGTTTCGAGGTATCTATAGTTCTTCTGCTCTGCCCGTGCTGATCTGATAATTTTGCATTTGATCCATTTGTGTCACTTATACTATCTTCGCTGTTAGTTCTGAAGGAAACTTGATTCTGTCGTTAGATTGTGGGAATCCCGCTCAATTATTGCTCAGCGCTATACAAAAACATGACCTTTCCTCCTCACACACAACATGTGTGGGTAAGGAGGATGAATTTTATGTCGGCGTCATAGATTCTCCAAATCAACAGGTACGTGGTAGCCATGTCCGTCTTTCATCCTTGTCTATCGCCAAATAACCAATGTTGTTTGTCCGAAATATTTCGTCCTATTGTACTGTCTAGGTTTTCCAGCTTCACCGCATCAACGCAGGTGATCCATCACGTGGGGCTATCGCTCTCGACGGTGCTTCAGCACCCGGAGAAGGTTCTATCGTCCGCGTAAGTTGGTCACTCTGCCGGCAGCATTATCATTGACTTGTGGCTTTGTTGGCAGCTATACTACTTGCCCAGCGATCCTGTACCGGACTCCCTGACATACATTCCAAAAACGACTCCCAATATCTCGCTATTCGTCGCACCAGAGATGACACCCGCACGCTTCAGGGATGAGAATGCAGACAGCGTAGCAACAGATAGTGATCGCTTAGTTGTTTCGAACGCTTTTCTTGCAACGTCCGAAAATGGGTTTACCCTCTCACGTGGCGCACAAGGGCCTTGGAAGTGTGTCGTTCCTAGGGCACGTACGGGGTTGTCATGGAACCTATATCGAAATGAAAGTGTGTGTGCATTCTAGAAGTGGTGTGGGGCCAGAGCTTTAGCACGGGTCGAACGTTAGATTTATCGCGGTACCTGTTCGAAATGGAACAAGGGTTGAACCAAGCAAATGGTTGACATTTATACGCTCGGGAAAAGACCCAACATGTTGTAGTCATGCGTCGTTGAATCAGCATTTTGAAACGACTCGCAGTGCACTCGCATTCGCGGAGAAAGGGACTCGTAAGGTTTGTGATCACCCCCTCAAACCTGTGGGGTTCTTTTGGAAATCATGCGTTACCGATGTCCGGGACCATTGATGCATGATAATTGTGGAATTGGGAATACCTCATCACATGTGACCCTCGGAAGTATTCTACCACCAAGTACGACGAACCTGGAGGTGAGTCAGCGCAAGATACTCGGAAGGTTGATGCTCGGTCACAGACCGGTGACCCTAAGAACAGTAAGCACCTAAGGCAGGAAGGATCAGAGTCCTAAGTGGGGGTCGAAGGTAGTACTGGCAGATCCTGAATCCCCCGCGGTCTCACAAGTACTGTCATAATTGGAGCAGTTGATCATCATCACGTTAACCAAAAACGGAATACGGATTGTGTCCAAAAGGAGGCCTTGCATAAAACGAACTCCGAGACTCCAACTTTCCATAGCTGTAGCTGTAACTTGAAAACTCGGATCCTTGTGGTGCACAAAAATAGAAAATTTGATGCATGTTCTGCTTGCCACGTTTCATCGCGCGCCGAGTGGTAATATGTGACCCTAACGATTCTCAGCCAAATTTGGGCTTCATCAATGAAATTCGGGACACGGTGTATATTGGGGTAACTAAGGATGTGAAGGACTCTAGTTGAAGATTGTTTCACTACGGTCCGGGGCATAGCCGAATCCAGCCGGTTGTTGTGTTATGCAGACTCTCCCCTCAGCTCAGATGGGCCAATCGTTTCCTCAGCTGCGAGTGTGCCCGCGCCTCTTCATCGTGCGCGTCAACGATGTGCTCGTATGGCAGGGGAACCTCGCGCGTGACGCGGTAAAGATTCATATTATTAAGGTGCTTGTTCTCGAGTCGAACTGAAACAGTCAAACACTTATTACGGTCTTGGTCACGAAGCAAAAGGAAACGACGCACAAAAGTTCCACTGCACCCTCCGTAGCATCTCCAAAAAGGTAACGATAACCACGCCTTGCTCGAAGTTTCCATTATCGATAAATATGTAAGTCAGCCAAACGAAACGAATGCATAGGTTGGATGCCTGGGAAGAGAGTTTAGAATTAGATGTAAGAGGGGACAGGCCTTCGATCTTACCAGAGCAAAGTAATAGTACTAGGACGTTGTCAGTGGTGTCAGAGAGATCGGGACAAGGGGACGCACCGGTATATGCGATGAGTAGACAAGCTCCGGCCTAAGAAGCGGATATTGTGCATGTGGTCTACACATTGCCCAGTCCATCAAAACGTCCTGAGACGTAAATATATCATGGTTGTTGAAACATACGGAGGTCGAGGAACGTACCCATGCATACCCATACATCGAACTGAGGGTTGACATGAAGCACCAGAGGACGTAGCTTTTACTGCCATTCACTAGGAGATGATTTCAGCTACGTATTGACCACCGTAGGGTCGGACATACCTTGGTGCCTCCAGTAGTAGTAAAAGAAGAAATATATCATCCCCATCGCGTACTTCCCAGCCTATATAAACCAGGTGATGGGCAATGAATGAACGGAGATCATATAAATGCCCTACATTGAGAAGCTGGGCAGGGATCTTCGTGTCTCGGTATCGCCTCAAGCACTGCACGAAACGTACCAAGAAGGGCAAAATGCTGAGAAGACAATACCATCCCCAGTTCTGAGCCGCACCGCACGTCGACCATGCGTTTTGCGCTTGAGGGTCGTAAGCTGACGCTAAGAGACTCTGAAATGCACTGTTGGAAGTTAATGGTTCCCCTTGATGCGGTGATGTGACGTTGACGGGAAACGAAGCATATAGCGAGGATCCCGAGTGAATTGAGGGATCAACGATTGAACTGGGGAAACTGAGGGAGAAGCGGGTGTAGAAGCATCCCACGAAGAACAGGTTGGAAAACGAGTACACAAGACTGCACATCTGATCACTGGTAGCAACAGGGTGAGATGCTTTGGATGAAGCCAACGTCGGGGATCATACCCGAGCCAGACATCCGTGAACTGGAATAACATCAGATTTCAAAGGTGCCTCGTGACGCTGATATTTGGTGACAAACCTCGACCTCCCACATCCCACTAGCTCCAAGCTTAGCTATTTTCTTAATCGTCCACCAACGAGCGCGGCCCCACATGAAATTCTTCACGTCCGGACATGGTAGGCATCAAACTTGGATGAGGAGCATCAGAAGGTGGCAGAGAAAGACTTACACGGAATGGATTGAACAGAACCACGAAGGTAAGAATGAACCAAACCAGGGGCCACAGCATTGGGGGACCAATTTGAGCCAAGGAGAACCAGAACGCATAAGCAAGTGTGCACAACAGGAAAGAAGGAAGCTTCGCGCATAGTCAAAATCAGACCGCCAGTGGTAGCTGTACAAAACATACTTCAAAGTATTCATGATAATCAAGCCGTGATCTTGGGTTCAGTTCTGCGCAGATTGTCAAAGAGCGAACACAACGCGGAAGCAGGAATGTACCGAAGATAAAGACATAGTTGATTCTATTGCGCGCCCAGGCGACGATATTGATGCCAATTAGTACGGCCATTAGTACGGGTACGACGAGTACTGAGTAAATAAAAACTAGGATATTCCATGATGGGAGTGTTCTCCGTGTATGCTCCTGGAAAGCTACCAGTGAAGTTCAGTATGATAAAATTGAAGATTCCTGGAAGAGGCTCCCACATAGGTAACAGCCTGCAATAATTGCGGGAAGTGCTAGCCCCAGCCACCATCCAGAGCGGAATGTGCTCGAATGGTGCGTCTTCGACAATGATCCGACTCGAAGGCGGTCCACTGCCTTTTTTCTGCCTCCGCGCTCTGGATAAGAGGTGCACGCGTAAGCGACAAGTAAGTAAAATACATGAATCCCGCAATGTTCGGGGGCGGAGGGAACATACCGAATCGCATCGCAAAAAGGTGGTCCATTTCCTTGAGCATAGTGCTTACCAAAGCACCAGAGGCAAAGGTGGAATGCTCTACCTACAAAAATTCAATACTTGAGCGTTGCAATGCCATGGGCCAGCATGGTTGCATACTCTCTCTTTCATGTAAGCGTCCAGGACAGAAATCTTAGTAATCTTCCCATATTTCCTTAACGCTTTGCGGAAGGCAGCAAGATTAAGAACCTTGATACAAAATGCCGGGAGATTGCAGGTGTGGTCCACGAATAGCACGGAGTGTAGTCCAGGGTCAATCGGAAATCCAATCGGGCAAAATTCGGAGTCAACATGCAACACACGGTATGTAAGGAAAAAAGAGGCCCACTCTGTAATTGTTTAAGGCCTCGAGGCCGCTATAAATCCACGTCGCGCATCAGCATCACGTTCAGAGGTTCCGCAGAAAACTAAATAGCTGCGTTATGCAGGACCCGCCCCTCTCCGACATTTGGATAGCTAATTTCCGAAAGCAAATGTACCAACGCACCGATAATGTTCAGAAACGGCCTTTCGGAGCTGCCTTTTCGCGTGTTGATACTCCTGAGGGTCGAAAGGATGCTTCGTTCCGGCAACCGGTTGGCCTGGTAGGGTATTCGAGCGTTGGAGCCGCGCTCTAACAAAGTCATCTAGCGCCTCTGGAGTATAGTCCTTTTCAGCTGCGCCTTTCGCTACTCCATCCTCCCTCCACGTTCCAGAATGATCGATACTCGGCTGCCCATTTTCAAGCCCTAAGTCAGCGAAACTGCGACGCCCTAAGTATTTGTGAGTCGAAGGCAGTGCTTTCGCAACAAAATAATCACCACGCCTGAATTCAGGGACCACAATACCATTTCTGTCAGTTTGATGAGGCGGCTTGGGTTTCGTCTTAGGGTTTGAAAATCGGATCAGCGACGAAAATGCAGGTGAAACAGAAAGATAGGCTTTCTTGGCCCAACTCTGAGCCTTCAAGTGCGCGGATGATTCCTATGGGGTCACATTTTAGTGGCATATAGATTCGCCCACAATAAAGAACACTGACGTAGAACGTTTGACGGTGTATCCCAAGTTCATGAAGTTGCTTCCTTAGCATTTTTGCATGTTCATGCATCTTTTTTTCTGTCTCTGAGTAGAATGTTTCTACTTTGGCAAGCTCAGCATCAAGCATGTCGAAGAACTTGACATGGATGGTGGACAGGTTGGAAAGTATCGTATGCAAAGGAGATGGTGTTGGAGACCCTGTTAAAATCAATGATAAATTATGGTTAGGCCAGGACGGACGGAGAAAACATATACCTGGACCGTTGAAAACGTGGAGAACTGGAGGAGAATTTTGCCGTGAGCTCCCAAGTTCGACAATTGTCAGTGTACTAATGGCTCACTTCCATGGTGGCTCATTCTCCGCTTCGTAGGGGAAGCTGATCCGTTGTCATCCGAGTTCGCGGAACAATTCGTTGTAGGATCAGTTTCCGAAAGCGATATACTTGCGATGCATGCCGATGCTGTATTTCCTCGACCCGCGTGCGCCTCTGTCGTAATAGAGAATGAATGCCTCTCAAGTTCGGGAACAGAACCTGTGTTCAAGTGTGTTCTCACCTTCGGATTTCCCCTCGGTTTGAGTAGAATGATCGACGACTGTATGGGCAGAGGAACTTGGCGTATCAACTGAAGCCTTCGCTCGTATGGCTCTTAAATGCACTTTAAGACCGCGATAGTCTCTGTTAAATAAGAAGCAAAGATATGTTTCCCAAGGTACGAAGCCATGTCAGGGCATGAACATCGAACAAAGGACAGTAGAGTCATTACATGTAAGCATTTTTCCACTCAGGTATCTATGGAAAGCAGTTCAGCGTAATAAATATGCAGGGATGTGGTCCAAGGTGATTCACCTGGGCATCCTGAAGATATCTACAGCGAGACGGAAGGTAACAAGCGGGCGTTTGATCAGATATGGTCAATGCAACGAAGAAGACACACCTCACCGTGCAAACTTCATACCTTAGCGTTGAGTCTATCCGGACCAACTGGCCAGATAGAAAGTGACTGCAGTTGGTACTGAACAGAACTCTGAGAGGCGGTCGCTGCGATGTACTGTGGGGCGCTGTGAAACAGCGGGGAGGATCGGTATATTTATGCATCTTAGAAACTCGCCACGGAACGGGTAGAGAGCACACGACACTACCCCAGTCACTTTGAAACCTTTGAGAAGGTACGATCAAACGGGGTCGGAAAAAACTGGAATGACGCCAATGGGGATCTGCTTCCCGATTGGGTCGGGACCATTAGCATGGAATATGAAATGAGGAAACCCTCCGCGCAAGGTAAAGGCAAGGAAGGCAACTTATTTGACGCCGATATTCGCATCTTACGTGTTAAACTCATCGATGAATTTGCGCTGCAGTGCACCTATTAGTATACATAATCGCAATCGATCCATTCAGGTTGTTCAAGGAAAACTCTCTCGACAGTGAAGTTCCTTGCTTCAGCAGGGTTTAAAATATGTTCCACCGGTACGCGAGCAGAGTTGTTTGTACCGGGATCTGGATTACTACCGTTGAACGACAGGACATACTAAATATATTGCAGACGTACCATAGGATGCATGCTCAGCGTAATACGTAGAATTCGGGATGGTTGGTCTGTTAACCGTATGAGGGCCTTCTAAACGTCGACCTGCACACACATACCTTGCACTGTCAAACGGTTCGAAACCAGCAGGTTGTATACTGTCGTCCATGTACGTGCGAAGGTACAGGGTAACAGCTAAGTCATTCCATGGTCGACCTATGTAGGTGAAATGAACTAGCTCTGTCAAAATGATGAACAAGTCACATGCCTAGCCAACAGGAATGCAATGTGATTGTCGTGGCATTTGCATCAGGAGACTGCCGTAAAGTATCGGATCTCTCGTAGTCTGCCTAGTTTAAGAAACTTGCCCTCATGATCCTCGAATCTGAGACATATGCTCCATATCGGTTTCCGGGTGCTGCCGTACCGTTAGTACCCTTCCACGCGGCGATACCCCCACCGCAACCCCGGTTGGCAAGCGTGACTGATTGGAACCACCTGAAGGTAGATCAGCTGAGGTTCTCCAGGGCCAAATACTGTGCAAAAATACGCGGTGCCAAATCCAAACAAGTCTGCTGAGGGGTCAAAAATGCAAACACTTTGTAACAAGGGATACACTCACAGTCCGTCTGTCCATAGATGATGCTGTCTACTACATACGTACTAGCATTCCGGCCCGTGTACCAGGTATCCTGATAACTTGCAAATGCACACCCATAAAATGACGCATTAGCATATGAAATATCCGTTACTAAAGCCTGAGAAATGGAATAGTTGGCCTGAACGGTTACGTATGCATGAACTGAATGTAAATTTTGGTGTGCAAGAGTAAGTCACATACTGCCCTGTTTTTGAAATTGATGTTGTACACCTTGAAGTCATCATTTCCAAAAAAGGCTGAAGAGGAGCTTCGTTCCGGCTCCAATTAAGGATCCAGAGTAATCGGGGGCGACGGTCAAAACAGCAGTGAGTGCGTCATCGAATAATTGAGCACCCGAAGAATTGGTGAGTACATATTTGTTGTTGAAAATGTTTACCAGATCTCGCGTGGATGCATTTCCAACTGCGTCGAACGCAGTTTCGACGGATAATTGGCCCTAGGAAAACGTGAATAAAAGAGTTCAGAACACGGATGATTGCATACCAATAGAGTGAGAGGTCCTGCGCGCGTGACGTTCACGCTCTCGAAATAATCCCCCTCACCAACGAGAATTGTACTACTCCCAGCGTCCGGACTGGGGAAGTTCAGAGAGAGGTCATCACGATTGCTGCAGTGTACGCTCAAAAACTCACAGCGATGAGATTGCATTCTGCACGCTTGTGTAGTGGGCTTCTGGATCAGTCTGAGAAACGTACAAGGTACCTTCCGGACAGCCCGCCAGAGCGGTGACCCGTTGGGTTTTTGCAGCTGACATGCGCTGTAGGTCGGTGACAAGGCTTGAACACGCAGTGCTAGGAATGTTACCACAGCAAAGATGTATGCCATCGAAAACAATCCAGATGGTTCCTTAAGCTTGTCTTTGCTTTGAGCAATTTTTTTAATAGGATGCGCTATGTCGGGCCGGCGGGACCCGCTGTACTGAAAACAAGATCATGAGACCTACACGGCCAATCGCCGTTTTTGAAACCAGGATCTTTGCCGAAAAAGATTTTGGGGACCTTGGGCCGGTATGGGCCGGGTGTCGGAACAACACATAAGTAATAATGCGGTAATTTACTGAGTGAATGCCTGGACTACAGCATACCCAGGACCCCTGTTATGAGAGGTTGGGACGAGATCCCACATGCATAAGTTTAGTATAATGTGGATGTCAGTGGGGTCTTTGTTGGGAGCCATAAGATAGACAAATTCCTGAATGTCGTACCTATACTTGCATCCGTATGTAGGGCCAATGCTATTGTGACATCGACCTGACATATAGTGTATGTAGGACCTATAACATAGTATCGACGTTATCCAGACTAGAGTCTCTGTCACAACATATGATTCGTGATTATAGACAGGCAGGCAGGCTTTGCAGCTTCATGTAGTGAAATCAAGAGTATCACATTGCATCATCATATAAAGCATACAACACATATCAAGACAGCTATGATTTGGGAAGGTAAACGACTGGTTCAGATATCAAACAATGGGTAAGGGTAAAAGAGGGCCATATGCTTGCAAAACGAATCCCATATGAACATTGGCATCCTGTTGGCCATAGAGTGTGCAGTTACATTATCATCTGAGTCCATTCTGGCAAAGCCATTACTTTGCCTATCGTCACTCATCCATTCCTCAATGAACTGACCTTCCAGCAGAATGAGGGGATCCCAAGAATGCCAGTTCCCACAAGGAAACATTGGATAAGCAGCAATAAACGCCATCCAAAAAGCATCACGACCCCACCCCCACAAAGGCAAAGTGGTTGTTTGTACTATATCAATGAGCCACTGTTCAATTTCTTTTGAAAGTGCCGTCCAGTGTTGAGAGTCCTTTGGATCAAACATATGTGGTAAAGGTAGGAAGGAATGTGAGAATTTGTCGACTGAGTCGTCCTGTTGCCTTTCAGCACATGAGATCATTGGTAGCTGCTATCCATTATGATCAACTTTCATGAAGAGCAGGAAAACCAACTCACATCATTAAAATAAGCTGAAGGTTTGGATTGGTAGGCGCTCCATGCTTTAGTTCGAACAACCAGAGCTGCAACCTTGTTGTACTCCTCAGCCATAGACACAGATATTTCGATAGGCTAACAATATGTGCTCGTCAACACATCATTTTCAGGGTGAAAGAAAGTACTCAAGTTCAGATACACACTATGTTATTGCGAATGAGGTGCCTTGGTACTGGTCCAGAAAAGCAGATGGTAACCACTAGAGGTTGCAAGAACATGGATTCAGAGTCATATTCAATGTCAGAAAAAACAGTTGTGTGAAGACTCTGAGAAGGTACAGCAGTCATTTGGAAGGGACACTATGAAAAATGGGAAAAATGGACAGTGGAAGCAAAGTGGGAGTGTTGTGTTGTGGCAGCAATGTTTTTGGTGATCATCACGTGATTCTCACTCAGTCCCTTGAGTGGTGGTGAGTGCTGCCTTCATCATTTGGCATCCCAGAATGCTGACACTCTCAGTTTCACAACCCACTATGCCAAAAGATGATGAAGAAATCTACTTCTCAGCGCCTTGCTGATGGTTACAGTAAGTGCTCTGTCCAGTGCAGTCTATTCTTATCAATTGCCTGCTAGTCTTTGAGTATGTGCCTGGAAGAAATCTTTCCAGTGTTTACTGTACAGCCTGCCCAAAGGTCAAAGGAAGCACCTGCATA
>JBBPLO010000239.1:0-25788 GCA_038089835.1 Retiboletus flavoniger
AGGGTTGTCGTAGGGCGATCTCGGTAGAGAGGGTGGTCTTATTGATCTCGGGTCCGTTGTCCTTCTGGGGAGGGTGCTCACGGAGAGACCTCTCTACCCTCTGGGGACATGCGGTGGAGATGGTTATTGTTCTAGAGGTTCTTTGGTATCTCTGTGTCCAAGAAGAGGGTGTTCCAGGTACTGGTGGTGGAAAAAGGGTAGGAGTCCACCAAATGTGTAACAATTTCTACTAAAGACCAGAAGACCTTTAATTTGACACCTGGCAAGATTTGATGCAGCAAGGTTCTCCTTGCTTGCTCTGTGTTATGGTCTTTTTCCCTTCACATCATATCATCCTGTTAGTCCATTTCTATTCTCTTACCACCTATCAAAGAACACATGTTCTTCACCCACAGACTGCCTATCTCTTCCTTGGCAGACCTTCTTTCTTATTCCTGTGCTGGTTATCTGTCTCTAATGTTGTCTTTGCCTCTTCCATTCATACAGACACTATCTCTTCTAATTAGATTCTCTTGTACCTAATTGTTCTCCTCTCTTCCATAGCATTCCATGGTCCATGCTCAATAACCAGTGATATAAATAGTAGCTCTTCACTCATGATTCCCTATTCTCAATCTGTGCAATATTAGCATAATATCTTGAGTCATCCCTAGTCTTGTCTTAGCAACTCTAAGACTCTCAGTCTCAGTAGAGATTCCCTTAGACCTCGAACTTCTTGTGTTGACCATCAGATGTCAGTCTCTTCATGAGTATTGCCTGATAGTCAATATTCCTCAGGACCTTTCATTTCAATTTGTATGCTATGCATAACAAAAGATCGAGAATCTCCCTGGTCCCACCTATTTAGGTGAAGGACCCACCCCTCTTCACTATGTCTTATGAACTCCCTGAAGACAGTGACATCGAAATCCCCAACATATCCCAGAGAACCTCTAGTCATCGAATCACTGGAAGTGGACCATCTTTGAATCCTCCACTCATAACCCCAGGTCCAAGATCATGATACTTCCTACCCAGATCCACCCCATGAACCCATTCAACCAACATCTTGAGCCAATCCAGTCCCACCCCTCACCAACCTAGCCCACTGCCCTAGCATCTCCCCAGCCCACCGCCACTAAGAAATCCTAGCCCACCCCCTATTCGTCCAACCTCACCCACAATGCCCTCTGAACTTGAGGCCAACCTCCCCACCGACTTCTTTGGAAACTCCTCCAATACCTCTTGATGGATCAAAGCCATGAGAGCATACTTCACTATGAACCAAGGCCTCTACCCTTTTGACCCCAAAAAGATCATGACTGTCTTAAACAAAATGCCTCTCGGAAGGAGAGCCTCTTTCACTGAAGCCTGGTATGACAGGATGGCCAACACCTCTGTCACTGCCAAAACCTTTGATGAATTTGTCAAAGACTTTGAAACCACCTTCTTTCCTTATGACATCAGAGCCACCACCCACCTCAAGTTAGCCAAGCTTTGTCAGAAAACAACCCAGTTAGAAGACGGATTTCAATAGTATATCACTGACTTCCAGAATCTCAATGGAAAATCTGACATCTCTGATGAAACCACCCTCATTGACCACTTTGCCCTTGGTCTTGACCAACAAATCACAACCATGATTCTTTCCATGGGGACTGTCCCCACCACCATTGAAGATTGGGTCATAAAAACTAAGACTTTCCATGCCCAGAAAATGTGAATCCAAGCCCTCCATGCTGGGATGACCCCCCCTGACTGTTATGTTTTTCTTTCCTCATCATTGAACTCTCCTACTTGTACACTTTACCTCCATAGTTTCTTACTATGGATGATGCACCCCACAAGCCGAAGAGGTAGTTCTCTTCATTGGCAGACCTTCTATGATATCCCTGTCAGTCTTCCCCTAGGATATCGTTTCCTTGACACCTATTTCCATGGACTATCCTCCTAACTAAATTCTCTTATACTTAGTCGTTCCTTTGTTCCTCATTAGTTACCCTTGGTCTGTGCATGGGAGTTTCCTTTAGTATAATTACCGAGCATTACTCTTGTATTCCCTTCATTCTTGATCTGTGCAATACTAGCGTAATATCTGGAGTCCTCTTAGTCCTCTCCACAAGTTCTTAGCGACTCTAAGAACTTAGTCCTAGCCTTAGTGAACTCTAGGGATCCCAGTTAATATCTTCATTCTTCTATCAGACATCAGTCTTTTCATGAGTATCGCCTGATAGTTGATTCTCCCTCATGCCCTAGTCTCCATTGATATGCTACACATAACAAAAGATCAAGAATATCCTTGGTTCCACCTACCTAGGTGAAGGACCTGCCACCCTCCTCACCACATCATTCAAAGCCCCTGGGGATAGTGATTCTGAACTCCCGGATCTCTCCCAATACCGACTACCCTCCAGACAAATTGCTGGCTCCAGTAGAACCCCACTCCTGGACCCATTCTTCACACCATTGCCCAAAGCCCAATGACCAAGTAACCTTCCCTAGCCTAGCCCACCACCTCGACAACCCAGTCCACCCCCTCGTCAACCTAGTCCAATCAACATCTCTCACTCACCCTCCCCCACCATGCCTTCCAAATGAAAAGCTGCTCTCCCTGCTGACTTCTTGGGAGCCCCCTCTGATGTCTCTCAATGGATGAAGGCCATGAATGCCTACTTCCAGATCAACCAGAACCTCTATCCAGGAGATTCTGAGAAGATTATGACCACCCTCAACAAGATGCCTACTGGAAGAGGAGCCTCCTTCGCGGAGGCATGGTATGACAAGATGGCTGATCCCACCATAGTCTCCAGGAAATCTTTCAAAGATTTCATCAAAGATTTTGAAACCACCTTCTTCCCCTATGATGTAAAAGCCACTGCTTGCCTCGAACTGGCCAAACTACACCAGAAAATCTCCTGCTCCAGTGATGGGTTCCAACAATACATCACCAATTTTCAGAACCTTGCTGGAAAATCCGAGATCACAGACGAGACCACCCTCATCAATCACTTCACCTTGGGTCTTGACCAGCAACTCACAACCATGATCCTATCAATGGAAACTGTCCCCACTACCATCGCTGACTGGGTGACCAAAGCTAAAACCTTCCATGCCCAGAAAATGAGAATCCAAGCACTCTGCATGGGAACTACCCCTTTCCCATTCTCTTTTAACCATTGCACCCCTAGAGACCCCAACATTATGGAGGTCAATACATCCATCACACTGACCAAACTAACCCCCACTGAGCGAGCAAAATGCATCAAGGAAGGCCGGTGCTTCCACTGCAGAACTGTCAGGCATGACGCTCACAACTGCAGGAAAAATTCCAGCTGCCCCCAGAACATCAGAGCTACCACCATCACCCCTGCTTCCACATCCACACCCCCTCTGACCCCCACTGCACCCTCCCCTCTTCAACAATATGTAAATTCCCTCTGCATCACTGGCAAAAATGAAGCTGAGATCCTCTCAGTCCTCAAAATGTGTTATGATGAGGACAAAAAAGGAGAGGAGGTAAATGCCATCCAGTTCACCAATGTACAAAAAGCAAAGGATTTTTGAGAAGGGAAGCAGCCTTGACGTCTTCTTCCCTAGATTTCACCCATGTACTCATAGCATCTCAGAGAAATAGAACCCTCTGTCTTGATGTCAAAGTACAAAATGTCGAAACCTCAGCCCTTATCGATTCAGGCACAACTGGAAATTTCATTGATCCTTGCCTCTTACCAAAGGGAAATTTCCATCTATCAAAAGTTCACCATCCAATCCTTGCCTACAATGTCGACAGAACCCTGAACTCCACAGGGACCATCCACTGGACCACCACCACCACTGTCTCCCATGGCTTCTTTTCATCCATCGAAACTCTCTTCGTTCTTTGACAAAAAGAACCTCAGATCATCCTGGGCATGCCCTGGCTTACCAGGTGAAACCCCAACATAGATTGGAAGACATGCACCCTCTCCATTCTAACACCTCCCATGAGAGTCAAGAGGACTCTCCATGAGCGCCCTTCCCAGAAGGAGGCCAAGGAGGAGGAAATCTATAAACTAACTATTTCCACCAAAATTGCCCAGAAATCAACCCCCTTGCCCACAACTATCCCTGACTTCTGCAAAGACTTCACTGATGTCTTTGCAGAATCCACCCATAATCTTCTCCCACCCCAATGTTCCTTTGACCACACCATCGACCTCAAAGACTCCTTCATCCCAAAAATCGCTAAAATCTACTCTCTGAACCCCAAGAAGAAAGAGTCCCTCAAGGAATTCATTGAGAAACATCTCAAAACTGGTTGCATTGTCCCCTCCAAGTCTCCTCAAGCTTCTCTCTTTTTCTTTGTTCCAAAGAAAGATGGGACGCTTCACCCCTATCAAGACTATCGATACCTAAACTCCCACACCATTCGGAACGCCTATCCCCTACCTCTCATCTTTGACCTCTTAGATGACATGAAAGACGCCAATTACTTCACCAAGGTGGACATCCGTTGGGGCTATAACAACATCCACATTCGTGAATCTGATCAATAGAAAGCCACCTTTATCACCCCTCTAGGGCTTTTCAAACCCACAGTGATGTTTTTCGGATTCTCAAATGCCCCCTCGACTTTCCAGGCATTCATGAACCATATTTTTGCTGACATGATTGCTGAATGATGGTTGAAGATCTATATGGACAACCTAGGTATCTGCACTAAGAGCTCCCTCTCCCTTCACCACAAATGCACTCAACAAGTTCTCCTCCATCTATGCGAACATAACCTATCACTCAAACTCTCCAAATGCTCCTTTGACACCCCAACTATGGAGTATCTTGGCCTCATCATCAGGAATGGTGAAGTACAGATGGATCCTCACAAACTCTCCACCCTCAAAAACTGGAAACCCCCCACAACCATCACAGGCATCCAATCCTTTATCAGGTTCACCAACTTCTATAGAAAGTTCATCTCCAGTTTTTCCAACATCATCACCTCCCTGGTCTCCCTCACCCAAAAGAATGAAGTCTGGAATTGGATCTCCCTCCAACAAACCACATTCCACTCCCTCATTTCCACCCTCTGTTCCGCCCCCATCCTCACCCTTCCCAACCTCTCCAAACCATTGTAGAGATCCATAGGTCTCTATGGTCATAAACCACGATTTCAACGGGTTTCACCATCACCGCATCATCATCTCCGTCATTCATTCCAACCGCCACTCAGTCCAGAGCCAGTCCCATCCACCTCTGGTCCCATCTGTTGAAGTCCAGTAGTCCAAGTAAATCCGCCTGGTCATATACAAGACTGGTTCCTTTGTTGTTCATCACCCCTACATTACCAGTCTTCCAAAGACCTTTTCATATGATTACGGACACCATTTATATCATTCCGCAAGTAGTTTTATTTCATATTAGTTCACCCAGACTCTTCTGGACTATAAGTACCATGTACTTAGAATTTTATAATCCAGTTTCCTTCACGTTAGATTCTCACCACACTGCTGTATCCATCTGAATCGTTTCTGGCCTGTCGCCATCATCGTCCGTCACGTCCCAAATGCTTCCCGCTCGTCACCTTCTCTACTCTGGTCTTCTGGTCTTCTTCCAGTTTTCTTCCAGACTGTTCTCCCTTGGGCAATACCCACTTGGGCAGGTCTTTCTGCACTTCTCTTCGTAGTTGGACCCCTTTGGGACAATATTCGTCTCCTTCAACCTACCTGCAGGCTCAGGACTACTCTCTGCTAGTCCTCCGAGTCAAGTTTACTGTTTTACAACTGGAGCCCACTGCAAGGGGCCCACAGAAGTATTCAGAGAGATTCTCACTTCCACCCAACCTTTCTTTGAAAATTTTACTAACACTATTCGGGATCCGATATCCCAATAGTCATATTTGTTTCAGCACATCGCAACCGCTGCCGTCACCCGACAACCAATGATGTCTCCCATCACCGAAATCTTTTACCCGAGCTACCTGAGCTCGGTTACACCGTAACCGACGAATTTTTCCATCACTCTGCCCGGTCTTATCGCTGACCCTGACTGCCGATCCTGACAGACTTAATCGTATGCGGGCAGATCTAGCCGAAGACCGACCCGTCTCTAGCTGCCAACAAATGCTGATCCATATCTGTCCATCTGTGACATAGTCGACTGACAGCTGATCCGACAAGTCCAAAACTCTGATTCCTGATTAGGCTAATTGCACTCCAGACACAACTACCACCGTCAGGACTGGTATTAGAGTTTCAATAACCGCCGATGAAACGTCGATCCATCCCTGGCCCCTACCTATCAGCCGAAACTCAATCTCCACACCCAACCATCCTTTCCATACCCATGTCATCCACTACCGGTCTACAACCCATCCACCAAATGATCTGGTCTATGTCCAACATGCCATTGATCTCCTTCCAGATACTGCTCGGGTTTCACCCAGATGCTCCGAAGTTCACCGGCCTATCTACCATCGCCCTACCGCCCTTCCTTGCTGAAGTAGACTGACTCGGAAATCTGGCAGCACTCACTGACACAAAGAAGATTCAATACGCCATCCGTTATGCTGACCTCGACGAAGCTGAGCTCTGGCAGACGCTAGACAAAGCAACTGCCATCCCTGCCAACTGGTACGCCTTTACCCTTGCCATCATGAAGCTGTACCCCGGATGCGAAAAGAGCACCGCCTACCCATCGCTCCTCATCCAGTCACCACCATTATCATCATCACCGCCATTAACACCGTCACCACCATCACCGCTGTCACCACCATCACCACCATCATCACCGCCACCTACCGAAACCATCTTACCTGACGTAGTGGTCCCTCACTTGGAGTCCGATAGTCCGGACACAGATAGTCTGGACTTGGATGACATCCCTGTCACTGAGGAGATCACTTCACTGGAAGTACAACCAGTACTACTAATGCCCTTACCCCAATCACCCACAGCAGAACAACCGCAACCGGCTCAGACCGAGTCCAATGACCTATTGACCGATTCTGTTTTATCCATCTTGCCATTTCACTTCGAAGGAGTTGCTGATGCATCCAATACTAACCCAATAGCGCCACCTTCCATTATCGTGCCACTGCTGACGATCCGGTCGCATCATTTGATGCCAGAACATTATTGCACACCGACAATTTCGACTATTACTCCTTCTTCCAGTGATTTTATTCACACACCAGTCTTCATACCATCACTTTTGCACGTTGTGTCAATGATACCAGTCTTTTCTGGCACATTGTTATTCGCTCCTGGTCCAACCGAGGACCATCTACCTTTATCGCCGTCAATTATATTGGCCGTTTACTTTACTATCAGTCACTTCATACTATCATTCTATCTCGTTTCATTTCCGGACTTCGACAGTCCACCGCTTTTTACTCTGGACTGACCGGTACTCATACCATCATCGCTTCTATTGAAGTCCCTCTCGGGGCACTACCAAACGTATTCATACCATCACATCATCACCGCTAACCATTCGTTGACAGTCATACCTCCATGCCCATGCCGAATGCCAACTGGGCCAGTTCACTTTGACAGGACCCCTAATCTGCATCAACCACCACCTCCGGATGCTTGCTCCTACTGTCCCCATGATGACCAGGAGGTCATCATTGAAACTCACCCTGGGGAGGGAGCCTCACTACCATTCTCCCTGTTTTCTTTTAGCATTTCTCGACCAACGACAGACGAGACCATGGTCTACCAGTCCAATGGGACCGGACTTATCCTGACGAAGAAGCCCCCGGTGACGTACCCAAAACTAGCGATTGACACACCGGAAAACAACAAAACGGTCCCCATCAATGCTGGATAATCCCCTTCCTCATCATCACCGACACTTGCCCGAATGCCACCTCCTCTATTGAATATACCGTCATTCTACCCTACTATACGTCTCTGTCTTACCCCGGTATTCACCTGGTGATATGTTTCCCTCCGAAAAACAAAAATGTCACTAAAAACGCACACATACTATAGTCCACCATTACCGAAAAACAACAAATACAGCCAAAAATACATAGAATACCACTCTGCTCACTCCATCTCATCAAATGTGTCTCCAACTAACTGATTACTGACTGACCCTTCCTTCGAACGCGCTCCAAGACACCACGCCCATTACTTACTATAGACTGCTGAACCATATACCACCCATACTGAAGACCGCCGATAGACCGAGGTAACTCTGGTAGGGATAGACACTAGAAGCAGACCAACAAAGCAAAGCCGGGTGGCAGCCCACATAACATACTTACTCCCTCTCTTGTCTTTCATACTTACTTACTTTTACTTCTTCTTTTATGTTCACATCTTTGTTTCACTTCCTTCGACAACCGGACTATTGATACAAACAAATGGACTATATATACTACAGACAACCAGACTACGTTAACACTGGAACCCCTCCTATATGTCCAACTCCTCCAACTCAACCACCAAATCGCTGACCTCCGCCATCACCTCCTCCTGCTTCACATCCAACGCCTTGATGCTCACCCTGATTTGGTACAGGCACGAGTGGGCAGCATTGAGCTGGCAGGCGATTTGATCCCATTGCCTTTGAACTGGGGTCTTCCTGCTGATCTTCTTCACCGCCGCTGCTTTCCCTTTCCCCTTCTTCTTTGGCTTGACAGGGGTATTGTCCTCGATCTCATCGTTGGAGAGGACTTCGATGGGTGAGTCCACCCTCTTGCTGGAACCAGCCTTAGCCACTGCTCTGGCCGGTCTTCCTCCTAACAAACCGTCAAACCGATCTTGGGTAAAAACAGGAAACTCACCTTTGCTCGGCGGCACCACCACCACCATTGTGCCTTTTCTCCTCGGCGTGTGCCTCCTGGCAGCCAAGCTGCATGCCCCTTTGAGGCATTGGCACCACGCACATGCTAATCTGGTCCCCTTGACGCATTGGCCAGCAACGCCTGCTTGCTTACACTGACTGCAAGCATCGGAGGTAGCTCTGGACAGAGCTACTGCCAATCTGGTAGGGCCAGTCTTCTTCCTCTGCATGGCCACGTCTTCTTCCTCTTTGTCAGTGTCGTCTGACTGGCCCCTCTGTATGGCCGTTAGTTCAGGAGAGACCATGATAACTCTACTACACACCTTTAGCCCCGATGACACATTTGATGCCACCCCGGACAACCCAGTCGCCTTCTCAGCGCTGGGCACCACCTGCCGTTCCACCTCCTCGACTTCCACCGCCTTTCCTTGCATGCTGACCGGCCCATCATCTTCCTCTACCGGCGGCGCATCCTTCCTCTTCGCCCAATCCACCTGCATGTGCTCCACATCACTGAGCAACGCCATGACATCGTCCTCCAACTCAGTGTACAGGTGGAGACTGTCTGCTTCTTTGGATGCTACCACCCACTTGTCCTAAGGGAAACATTGAGAACGATTAATATGACCATGGAATGGCACTGGAACTTACCAGAGCGTGCCCGAAACTCTCTACCCACATGTCCTTTTCTTCTTGTAGTTTGTCCCAGTCATCAGGCATCACCTTCACCTCTGCTGTGACGCGCTTGGTACTCACCTTGAATCTTCTATTGATGTCCCGGCGGTGTTCGGCACCTTTTGCTGTCATGGCGTGAAGACCATTGACTCGGCTGGTGAACTGGGACATGGTGTACAGGGTAGATGAGAGTAGGATGGAGTGGAGTATGAAGAGAGACACAGCACAGACACAATGCGACTAGACCGCCATCGTTCAAACTCCGCACTGTGCTTAGTCAGCACAACACTGCGACTGACTGGGGACAGTCAGTATTCAAGTCCCCCTCGGGTGTAGAGATCCATAGGTCTCTACAGTCGTAAACCATGATTTCAATGGGTTTCACCATCACCGCATCATCATCTCCGTCATTCATTCCAACTGCCGCTCAGTCCGGAGCTGGTCCCATCCACCTCTGGTCCCATCCATTGAAGTCCGGTAGTCCGAGTAAGTCCACCCAGTCATATACAAGACTGGTTCCTTTGTCGTTCGTCACCCCTACTTTACCAGTCTTCCAAAGACCTTTTCATACGATTACAGACACTGTTTATATCACTCCGCAAGTAGTTTTATTTTGTATTAGTTCACCCGGACTCTTCCGGACTATAAGTACCATGTACTTAGAATTTTATAATCCAGTTTCCTTCACGTTGGATTCTCACCACACCACCGTATCTGTCCAAATCGTCTCTGGCCTGTCGCCATCATCGTCTGTCATGTCCCCAACGCTTCCCGCTTGTCACCTTCTCTACTCCGGTCTTCCAGTCTTCTTCCAGTCTTCTTCCAGACTGTTCTCCCTTGGGCAGTACCCACTCAGGCAGATCTTTCTGCACTTCTCTTCGTAGTTGGACCCCTTTGGGACAACATTCGTCTCCTTCAACCTACCTGCAGGCTCAGGACTACTCTCTGCTAGTCCTCCGAGTCAAGTTTACTGTTTTACACCGTTCTCCCTCATGACTGACACCTCCTTATCGGCCACTGGCACTGTCCTCATGCAACCTGACTCAAATGAAGACCTCCATCCCTTAGCCTACTTCTCACAAACTCTTGCCCCTGCCAAGTGCAACTATGACATCTACAACAGAGAACTCCTCGCTGTCATCCTCGCTTTCTCCGAATGGCACCATCATCTGCAATGTGCCACCCATTGTTACAATTTTCTTTCCTTACCATCGCTTTCTTCTAGTTGTACACTTTTCATCTCTGATCTCTTACCGAGGACGTCGTGTCTCTCGGGCACAGGAGGTATACCTCTTCATCAGAGGACCTTCTATGTTATTCCTAGTCTGCTTTCCATAGGACTTCATTGTTTCTTCCTTACCTTTTGGACTTTCTTCTCCTAACTAAGTTCTCTCATACTTAGTCGTATCCTTAACACTACCTGGTCCGTGCGTGGGAAGTCTCTCTAGTATTTAGTTCTCGCCTCCCTGTATTTCTGATCTCTATTCTTGATCTGCGCAATATTAGCATATCTTCTTGAGTCCCTTCTAGTCCCTCTGTGCTCAGCACCCTTAGCAATTCTAAGAGCTGCTCTCCACCCTCAAGTCTCTATCAGAAGTCGGTCTCTTCGTGAGTATTGCCTGTAGACGATCCTAGCCACCTTGAGCCCTCTCTTGTATGCTACGCATAACAAAAGATCAAGAATTCTTCTTGGTCCCACCTCTTCAGGTGAAGGACCTATCCCAATTTCACCACATTGTTTCAAGCCCCAGAAGACAGCGACTCTGAACTCCCTGACCCCATCCTGTACCACCTACCCTCTAGGCGAATCGCAGGATCCAGCCGAACCCCACTCATCGACCCATCCTTTGCCTCCTCACCCAAAGGTCCAAGACTTAGCACCCCTTCACAACCAAGTTCACCCCCTCACCAACCCAGTCCTATCCTTCCTTCTCAGATTAGCCCACCCCCTCGTTCACCCAGCCCCATCTACCTGTCTCGCTCCCCCTCACCCAACATGCCTTCAGAACTCAAGGCCACCCTCCCCACTGACTTCACTGGGTTCTCCGCAGATGTATCACGATGGATGAAGGCCATGAAAGCCTACTTCCTGATCAACCAACATCTTTACCCCGATGACCCTGAACGGATCATGACCATGCTCAACAGGATGCCCAGCAGCCGAGGAGCATCCTTCGCCGAAGCATGGTATGACAAGATGGCTGATCCCAGTATCACTGCGGGGAAAACCTTCCTCGATTTCACCAAGGATTTCGAGACCACCTTCTTTCCATATGATGTGAAAGCCACCGCCTGCTTGGAGCGAGCCAAACTACACCAGAAAATCACCCGTTCCCACGATGGGTTCCAGCAGTACATCACCGATTTCCAGAACCTCGCAGGGAAGTCCGACATCACAGATGAGGCCACCCTCATTGACCACTTCGCCCTTGGACTCGATCAACAAATCACCACCATGATCCTGTCCATGGGGACAGTCCCCACCACCATTGCAGACTGGGTAACGAAGGCCAAAACCTTCCACGCCCAGAAGATGAGAATTCTAGCCCTTCGCACCGGAACCACCACCACCCCCTTTTCTCTCAACAACCATCATACCTCTGGTAAAGACCCCAATGCCATGGAAGTGGACACGACCACTACCCTGACCAAGCTCACCCCCACCAAACGAACCAAATGCATTAAGGAAGGACAATGCTTCCATTGCCGAACCATTGGGTACAATGCCCGCAACTGTAAGAAAACCACCAACTGCCCCCAGAACATATGAACTGCCACCCTCGCCTCCCCCCTCCCACTACCCCCACCCCCGGCTCCCACCATGTCATCCCCCCTTCAACAATACGTGAATTCACTTCACACCTCTGGCAAGGATGAAACAGAAATTCTCTCCATCTTAAAAATGTGCTATGACGAGGACAGAGAAGAGGTAAACGCCATTCAGTTTGCCAACGTACAAAAGGCAAAGGATTTTTGAAAAGGGAAGCAGCATCGACATCTCCTTCCCTAGATTCTCCCCATGTACTCATAGCATCACCAAACAATAGAACTCTTCATTTAGATGTCAAGGTACAAAGCATCGAAACCTCAGCCCTCATTGACTCCGGGGCAACCGGAAACTTCATCGACCCTCCCCTCCTACCCTGAGGGGACTTCCTTCTCAAGAAACTCCCTCATCCTATTCTAGCTTACAATGTTGACGGAACCCAAAACACATCCAGGAGTATCCACTGGACCACAACTGCCCCCGTCTCCCATGGTTTCTTTTCTTCCATCGAATCCCTCTTCGTTCTTTGGCAGAAAACCCCCCAGATAATCTTGGGCATGCCTTGGCTAACCAAGTGGAACCCCGACATAGATTGGAAGGGTCGCATCCTCTCTATTCTGACATCCCCCCAGAGGGTTGAGAGGACTCTCCATGAGTGCCCTCCCCTAAAGGAGACTGAGGAAGAAGAGATCTACAAACTGACCATCTCTACAGAGATCGCTCAGAAGACAACACCCCCCAAACCACCATCCCCGAATCCTGCAAAGACTTCGCTAACATCTTCGCCGAATCCTCTCACAACGTCCTCCCTGCCCATCGTTCCTTCGACCACACTATTGATCTCAAAAACTCCTTCATTCCGAAAATTGCTAAGGTCTACCCATTAAATCCCAAAGAAAGGGAATCCCTTAGAGAATTCATCGAAGAACATCTCAAAACCGGTCATATCATCCCATTGAAGTCCCCACAAGCCTCCCCTTTCTTCTTCATTCCTAAGAAAGACGGAACCCTCTGTCCATGTCAAGACTATCATTACTTGAACTCCCATACCATCCGGAATGCTTACCCCTTGCCCCTCATCTCCGATCTCCTAGAAGACATAAAAGATGCAGACCATTTCACCAAGATGGACATCCAATGGGGATACAACAACATCCAAATCTGCGAATCTGATCAATGGAAAGCTGCGTTTATCACCCCCTTAGGGCTCTTTGAACCCACGGTGATGTTTTTTGGATTTTCCAATGCCCCCTCCATGTTTCAATCATTTATGAACCATATTTTCGCCGATATGATTGCAGAATGCTGGCTGAAGATCTACATGGATGACTTAGGAATTTGCACCAAAGGCCCCCTCTCCCTCCACCATGAGCACACCCGGCGAGTTCTCCTCCAGCTACATGAGCACAACCTCTCCATCAAATTGTCCAAATGCTCCTTTGACTTCCAAACCATGGAATACCTCAGTCTTGTCATTGGAAAAGGGGAAGTGCAGATGGACCCCCACAAACTCGCCGCTCTGAAAGACTGGAAACCCCCCACAACCATCACCGGTATCAGATCGTTCATCAGGTTCGCCAATTTTTACAGGAAGTTTATCCCCAACTTCTCCAACATTGTAGCCCCCCTGGTCTTCCTTACTAAGAAGAATGAGACTTGGAACTGGACCTCTCTCCAGCAAAAGGCAATCCAATCCCTCATCGCCGCCCTTTGCTCTGCCCCTGTCCTTGCCCTCCCCAACCCCTCAAAACCATTCTCAGTCATGACCGATGCCTCCCTGTCCACCGCCGGAGCCGTCCTCATGCAACCCGACCCCAACGGCGATCTCCACCCCCTAGCCTATTTCTCAAAAACCCTGGCCCCTGCCAAATGCAATTATGACATCTACGACCATGAACTTCTCGCAGTCATCCTCACTCTCGCCAAATGGCGCCATTATCTGCAGGGCGCCAATCACCCCACCACGATTATCACCGACCACAAGAACCTCTCCTACCTGCGTGACCCACGCAAACTCTCTTGACGACAAGTCCGATGGGCCCTCTTTCTTCAAGATTTCGACATCGCCTGAAAGGTAACCCCTGGCACAAAGATGGGACCCGCAGATGCCCTCTCTCGGCGAGATCATATTGACACTTCCCTGGATAATATCGATTTCCCCATCCTACCGGAACCCCTAGTGATCAACGCATTCGACCTCACACTCACCGACCTTATCAAATCTTCCACCCCATCCGACCCACTAGTCGTTCGTGCTTTGGAAGCTATCTCTTTATCATCCCCCCTATTCCCCCGATCACTTGCCTCTGACTGGACATTTGAAAATGGCCACCTATTCTTCCACCAACGAATGTATGTCCCACCACCCGCCAGATCCCCCTTGCTACATACCATCCACTCCTCCCCGCTCACTGGTCATATGGGCATCTTCTGCACCAAATCCATTTTGGAACATGACTTTTGGTGGCCAGGTCTGGCCACCTTTGTTAAACACTTCATTGGGGAATGCCCTACATGCCAGCAAAGCAAGGTCAACACCCACCCCACACACCCCCTCCTCCTACCCATCGCTTCAACTTCCCCCCTACCCTTTCGCCAACTCTCTGTCGACCTCATTACTGATCTCCCCCCCTCCAACTCCTTCGATTCCATCATGGTCATGGTCAACCATGGTCTTACAAAGGGGGTAATATTCCTTCCCTGCTCTAAATCTATTGATGCAGCCAGAGTAGCTCTCCTTTTTTTCCACAACGTCTTCAAACAGTTTGGCCTTCACGACTCAATCATTTCGGATCGAGGTCCCCAGTTTGCCTCCACTTTCGCTCTCGAACTCGCTCATCTACTCAAATACGATGTCCGCCTATCCTCCGCATACCACCCCCAGATGGACAGCCAAACCAAGCGCACAAATCAAGAGCTTGAAGTCTACCTACAAATCTTTTGTGCCAACAACCCCCACTCCTGGTCTAACGCCCTATCTTCCACAGAATTTCACCACAACTCCGCCCCCCATTCCTCTACCCAGAAATCCCCATTCTCCCTACTTTATGGCTATGAACCCAGAACTTTCCCCCCACTTGGGAAAACCTTCATCCCAGCCCTAGAAGACCATCGAACAACACTGGACGAAAATAGAAAAGAAGCTCTCGCTGCTCACGAATCCGCCCAAAGAGCGATCTCCTCCTGATTCCTCCGCAGCTTCTCCCCATGGAAAGTCGGAGACCAGGTTTGGCTTGAAGCAACCAATCTTCGCCTTTCCCTCCCTTCATGGAAATTAGCTCCAAAACGTTACAGCCCCTTCGAAATTACCTGCGTCCTATCACCGGTCTCTTACAAACTCTGCCTACCACCCTCTTGGCGTATCCACGACACCTTCCACACAGCCCTATTATCCCCCTACTGAACCACACCAGCCTTCAGCAAACCCTTCCTAAAACCACCACCTGACATCGTTAACCAGGAAGAGGAATATGAAGTTGAGGTAATCCGCAGTCACAAAGGCCCGCAGTCCAGAAGACGATTCCTAACCTCATGGAAAGGTTACCCACGATCTGAGGACACCTGGGAACCCGAAGCTAACCTTCATCACGCCACCGAAGTCCTCATGGCCTATAAACACCTCCACTCCCTCTAGGAAAGGCAGGTAACTTTTACAAGAAGTCGGTCTCTTCGTGAGTATCGCCTTGTCTAAGCAACCCACCCACCTTTCGGACCCACTTCCCTACCAACCATGTCCCAGACTGTCTCCAGAAATCCTTCTCCCCTCTCGTCCTCCTCGTCCTCGTCCTCATGATCGATACTCTGATCCCAACGAGCGTTCCCCTCGTACCTACCCGAACAAGAAAGACTCTCCCTATTCTCCACCATCCTGGAAACCCCACTCTCTCTTTCACCCTAGAAGCTCACCCCAGCTTTCCGGACGATAAAGTCACCCACTCCCTCATCCGCACCTACCACACCATCACCTCCACCCTATGTCTCTCCGAAACATTAACCCCACCCAACCCAACCTTACGCTTCACAACAAGTGAAGCCTCCCACCATTGCCTAACCGCCCTATCCCTCCATGGATTCTCCACTTATGTGGAAGAAATCCCCCACACCCTCATCTTTCCCACCGTCCGTCATATTCTTTCTTCCCTTCCCCACGCCCTATGAGACCTTTATGTACAAAATGTAGAAAATTTTCTTCTCTCTCAACCATGCCCCCTTCCCCTCCCCATTCCCCCCCCTCGCTCAAGACCTCTCATCGAACGCCTCTCTAACTCTCCTTACCCCTCCCCCTCTGTGGAGGAACCTATCCCTGATCCCTCTATCTCTATCTCTATCCCCATCCCCATCACTGAGCCAGAAGAACTTCCCCTCGTCGAGTATTTCACCCCCACCCCCATCTCCGTCAAGGATGAACCACCCACCCCTCCCACCTTTCCCATTTGCACCGAACCACGTGAGATCCGCCTTCCCAATGGGAACACTGTTCTCTCCTCTCCAGTTCGGGTTATCCTGCGGTCAGACCTACTCCATCCCACCCCTGCCACTCCATCCTCCATCTGTCTTCAATGTGGCCTCCGAGGTCACTATCTACAGGATTGCCCCCGTCACCGCTGTGGACATTGCCACCTCTATGCCCCTGGTCATCTCACGGTTCAGTGTTCACTTTTCCAATGTGGCTACTATGACAACTGGGGCCACACAGATTGCTTCTGCCCCCACAGGAATTGTGGAATTTGCCACAAACCTGGGCACATCATCGCTAACTGTCCGTTTGAGGTGCTATCCCCCTCCCAGCAGGGAGCCATCTTTGGGGCTGGATCCGCCGCCGGATGAGTTGTTCCACAGGAACAGTTGGTTACTCGAGCCTGGGGCTCGATTATATGAAGGGGGTAATGTTACAATTTTCTTTCCTTACCATCACTTTCTTCTAGTTGTACACTTTTTGTCTCTGATCTCTTACTGAGGACGTCATGTCTCTTGGGCACAGGAGGTATACCTCTTCATCGGAGGACCTTCTATGTTATCCCTTGTCTGCTTTCCATAGGACTTCATTGTTTCTTCCTTACCTTTTGGACTTTCTTCTCCTAACTAAGTTCTCTCATACTTAGTCGTATCCTTAACACTACCTGGTCCATGCGTGGGAAGTCTCTCTAGTATTTAGTTCTCGCCTCCCTGTATTTCCGATCTCTATTCTTGATCTGCGCAATATTAGCATATCTTCTTGAGTCCCTCCTAGTCCCTTTGTGCTCAGCACCCTTAGCAATTCTAAGAGCTGCTCTCCGCCCTCAAGTCTCTATCAGAAGTCGGTCTCTTCGTGAGTATTGCCTGTAGACGATCCTAGCCACCTCGAGCCCTCTTTTGTATGCTATGCGTAACACCCATCCCATCATCATCATCACTGATCATAAAAACCTTTCCTACTTACGTGACCCATGCAAACTCTCTCAATGACAAGCTTGTTGGACCCTCTTCCTTCAAGACTTCAACATCTGATGGAAAGTCATCCCCGGTACCAAGATGGGGCTGGCAGATGCTCTCTCTCATCAAGACCATATCAAGACCTCATCCGACAATATCGACTCCCCTATCCTTCCTGAACCCCTCATCATCAATGCCCTTGACCTAATGCTCATGGACCTCATCAAATCCTCCACCCCCTCCAACCCCCTAGTCATTTGTGCATTGGAGGCCATCTCTTCCTCCTCCCCCTTATTTCCATGCTCCCTCACTTCCAATTGGACCTTCGAAAATGGCCACCTGTTCTTTCATCACAGAATGTACGTCCTGCCTTCCACCAGATCCCCTTTCTTACATTCCATCCACTCCTCTCCACTTACTGGCCACATGGGTATTTTTCGCCCCAAATCCATCCTCGAGCGTGACTTTTGGTGGCCCAGTCTAGCAACCTTCATCAAACATTTCATCGCAGGATGCCCCACCTGCCAACAGAATAAAGGCAACACCCATCCCTCACACCCCCCTCTCATCCCTATCACCTCGTCCTCCTCCATCCCCTTCCATCAACTCTCTGTGGACCTCATCACCAACCTTCCCCCATCCAACTCTTTTGATTCTATCATGGTCATGGTTGACCATGGTCTTATTAAAGGGGTCATTCTCCTTCCCTGCTCTAAAACCATCGATGCTGCTGGAGTAGCCCTCCTCTTTTTCAATAACGTATTCAAACAGTTTGGCCTCTACAATTCCATCATATCTGACTGAGGCCCTCAGTTTGCTTCAGCCTTCACCTTGGAGCTCACTCGACTCCTAAAATATGACATCTGTTTGTCATCCACTTATCACCCCCAAACTGATGGCCAAACTGAACAAACAAACCAAGAACTTGAAGTCTATTTGTGCATCTTCTGTGCCAACAACCCCCACTCCTGGTCAACCACTCTATCAGTGGCCAAATGCCACCACAACTCTGCCCCTCACTCCTCCACCCAGAAATCCCCATTCTCCCTACTATATGGCTACAAACCTAGAGCCTTCCCCCCACTGGGCAAGAACTTCATCCCAGCACTTGAAAACCGCTTAACAACCCTTGACAAAAATAGAAATGAAGCCCTCGCTGCCCATGAATCCGCATGTAAATTAATGTTTTCCTGGTTGTTCCGAAGCTTCTTCCCATGGAAAGTCAGAGACCAAGTCTGGTTAGAAGCAACTAATCTCCGTCTCCAACTTTCTTCATGAAAATTAGCTCCAAAATGTTACAGCCCATTTGAAATCACTCGTGTCCTATCTCTAGTATCCTACAAACTCCAACTATCCCCCACATGGCACATACATGACACCTTCCATGCTGCCCTTCTATTCCCTTATCAAACCACCCAAGCTTATGGCACTCCATTCCTATGACCGCCACCTGACATTGTTAACCAAGAGGAAGAATATGAAGTTGAGACAATCCGCAGTCACAAGGGACCACAGTCTAAGCAACAGTTCCTGACCTCATGGAAGGGCTACCCATGCTCTGAGGACACATGGGAACCTGAATCAAACCTTTGTCACGTGGCTAAAATCCTCTCTGCCTATAAACATCTCCACTTCCTCTAGAAGGCGAACAACGTTCACAAGATGTCAGTCTCTTCATAAGTATCGCCTTGCAAACGCTGTACACACCCCCTCGCCCATCATTCTTCATCAACTATGTCCCAGTCCATATCATGGAACCCTTCCTCTCTCTCATCCTCTTCTTTCTCATCCTCATGATCAATTTTACAATCCCAATGAGCCTTCCCCATGTACCTGCCAGAATGAGAAAGACTTTCCTTGTTTGCCACCATTCTTGAAACCCCTACTCTTTCCCTTGCCATAGAAGCCCACTCATGTTTTCCTGATGATGAAGTAACCCACTTGCTCATCTGCATCTATCACACTGTCACCTCCACTCAACGTCTCACTGAGACTCAAAATCTCCCAGATCCTACCCTTCGCTTCACCTTGAATAAAGCCTCTCACCATACCTTGAACGCCTTATCCCTCCACAGCTTCATGATCTATGCCAAAGAGATCCCTCATACTCTTATCTATCCCACCATTCGTCACATTCTTTCATTCCTCCCTCCCACACAATGTGACCTTTATGTACAACACATAGAAAATTTTCTCCTCTCTCAACCCCACCCTCTTCCTCTTCCCATTTCCCCCCCTCGCTCAAGACCTCTCGCCAAATGACTCAAGGACTTCCCCTATCCTTCCTCCCCTCACTCAGAACCCTCCACAGACTCTCCCATTGACTCCTCCATCTCTATTCCCATCCTCAAGGAGCCTGTCACAACCGAGGTCGTCACGACCATCTCAGTCGCAGTCAAGGAAGAGCCCCCAATCCCTCCAACCTTTCCAGTCTGCACAGAGCCACATGAGATCCATCTTCCCAATGGGAACACCATTCTCTCCTCCCCAGTTTGGGTCATCCCTCGGCATGACGTCCTCTGTCCCACCCCAGCCACTCCATCCACTGTCTGTCATTAATGTGGCCTATGAGGTCACTATCTTCAGGACTGCCCTCACCACCATTGCAGCCACTGCCACCTCTACACCCCCAGACATCTCACGATTCAATGTTTGCTTTTCCAATGTGGCTACTGTGACAATTGGGGATACACAGAACGCTTCTGCTCCCATAGGAATTGTGGAATTTGCTATGAACCTGGGCATGTTATTGGTAACTGTCTGTTTGAGGTGCTTTCCCCCTCCCAGCAGGGCGCTATCTTTGGGATTGGATCCCTAACTGGAAGAACACTTCCATAGGAACAGGTTGTTGATTGAGCCTGGGGCTTGATTATACGAAGGGGGTAATGTTACATTTTTCTTTCCTCATCATTGAACTCTCCTACTTGTACACTTTACCTCCATAGTTTCCTACTATGGACAACACACCCCACAAGCCGAAGAGGTAGTTCTCTTCATCAGCAGACCTTCTATGATATCCCTGTCAGTCTTCCCCTAGGATATCGTTTCCTTGACACCTATTTCCATGGACTACTCTCCTAACTAAGTTCTCTTATACTTAGTTGTTCCTTTGTTCCTCATTAGTTACCCTTGGTCTATGCATGGGAGTTTCCTTTAGTATAATTACTGAGCATTACTCTTGTATTCCCTTCATTCTTGATCTGCGCAATACTAGCATAATATCTGGAGTTCTCTTAGTCCCCTCCACAAGTTCTTAGCGACTCTAAGAACTTAGTCCTAGCCTTAGCAAACTCTAGGGATCCCAGTTAATATCTTCATTCTTCTATCAGATGTTGGTCTCTTCATGAGTATCACCTGATAGTCAATTCTCCCTTGCACTCTAGTCTCCATTGATACACTATGCATAACACTGACCATTGCTTATAACGTAGACAGAACTAGAAATTTTGCTGGAACTATCTCATGGACCACCACCACCTCTGTTGAACATGAAACCTTCCTATCCCACGAAAAATTCTTCATACTACAACAGAAATTTCCCCAACTAATTCTCAGTATGCCCTGGTTGACTAAATGGAATCCTGACATTGATTGGAGAACTCATACTATCTCAATTCCCACTCCTCAGAGGGTTGAGAGAACTTTTTGTGAGTTCCCTCCCCAAAGGGAGTTAGAAGAAGAGCTGTACAAACTTACCATCTTCACTGAAATTGCCCAACAAAACACCATTCAGGAAAAACCCATTCCTGACTTCTGTTCCAACTTCGCCAATGTCTTCACCAAAGCTACTTACAACATCCTCCCTGTCCACCGACCTTTTGACCACACCATTGACCTAAAGGACTCATTTGTCCCCAAAATCACCAAAATTGATTTCCTGAATCCCAAGGAACAACAAACCTTGAAAGACTTCATTGAAAAACATCTAAAAACCGGCCACATTGTCCCCTTCAAATCCCTGCAAGCTTTCCCTTTCTTCTTTGTATCAAAGAAAGACAGATCCCTTCACCCATGCCAAGACTATAGATACCTCAATTCACACACCATCTGCAATGCCTATCCTTTACTGCTCATCTCTGACATCATCAATGACATGAAGGATGTGAACTACTTCACCAAAATGGACATCCACTGGGGCTATAACAACATCCATATTCATGAATTGGACCAGTGGAAAGTGGCCTTCATCACCCCCTTAGGTCTCTTTGAATCCACCATCATGTTTTTAAGATTCTCCAATGCCCCTTCCACTTTCCAAGCATTCATGAATCATATCTTTGCCGACATGATTGCCAAAAAGTGGCTAAGGATTTACATGGACGATCTGGGAATTTGCACTAGAGGGCCCCTCTCCCTTCATCATGAATGAACTTGGCGCGTACTCCTTTGTCTTCAGGACAACCACCTCTCACTGAAAATCTCCAAATGCTCTTTTGACACCCCAATCATGGAGTATTTGGAACTCATCATTGGAAATGGACAACTTCACATGGATCCCCACAAAGTCTCCACCATATGTGAGTGGAAACCCCCCACCTCTGTCACCAGCATTCACTCATTTGTTGGATTTGCCAATTTCTATTGAAAATTCATTCCCAATTTCTCCAATATTGTCACTCCCCTCATCTTCCTCACTCAGAAAAATAAGGCCTGGACCTGGTCCCCTCTCCAACAACAAGCCTTTGACTCTCTTATATCTTCCTTTTGCTCCACTCCCATCCTCACCCTCCTTAACCCCTCCAAACCATTCTCCATCATGACTGATGCCTTCCTCTCTGCTGCTGGCACCATCCTCATGCAGCATGACATCAATAGGGACCTACAGCCCATCGCTTACTTCTCCAAAACCTTTGCCCCCGCCGAACAAAACTATGACATCTATGACCAAGAACTCCTCACCCTTATCCTCACCCTTACCAAATGGCGCCATCATGTCTAGGATGCCTCCCACCCTGTCCAGATTATCACTGACCACTGCAACCTTTCTTACATGCATGAACTCCACAAACTCTTCCATGACAAGCCCGATGGGCTCTTTTCCTACAGGATTTCAACATCATCTGGAAAGTTACCCCTGGCTCCAAGATGGGCCTGGCAGATGCTCTCTCTTGTTATGACTTAGTCAACACCTCTCTCGACAACATTGATTCCCCTATCCTTCCTGAACCCCAAGTAATTAACTCCCTCAATCTCACCCCCACCAACCTTATTAAATTCTCCACCTCAACTGATCCTCTCATCACCCATGCCCTCATAGCCATCACTTCCAACTTCCCCCTCTTTCCCCTTTCTCTCAAAACTGACTGGACATTTGACAATGGTCATCTATTCTACTGCTCTCACATATATGTACTCCCCCCCCCCCCTGCCCACACTCCACTCCTCCATTCCATCCATTCCTCCCCCCTCACTGGCCACATGGGGATCTTTTGCACTAAGGCTATCTTGGAATGCAACTTCTGGTGGCCAGGCCTCACCTCTTTCATGAAACTCTTCATCTCCAGCTGCCCAGTCTGCCAACAAAACAAAGTTAACACTCACCCATCTTTGCCACCCCTTGTCCCCATCACATCTTCTTCCACCCTACCTTTCTGCCAACTCTCTGTCAACCTCATCACTGACCTACCCCCTTCAGCTGGCTCTGATTCTATTATGGTCATGGTTGATCATGGCCTTACTAAGGGGGTAATTCTCATCCCGTGTTCAAAAACCATCAATGCCATGGGAGTTGCCCAGCTTTTCTTTGACAACATCTTCAAAAGATTTGGTCTCTATGACTCAATAATCTCAGATCAAGGCCCTCAATTCACCTCAGCCTTCACCCTCGAATTGGCCCAACTACTCAAATATGACATTCAACTCTCATCTGCCTATTACCCACAAACTGATGGTCAAACTGAAAGAACCAACCAAGAACTTGAGGTTTATCTTCAAATTTTCTGTGCCAACAACCCTCACTCCTGGTCTCCCTCCCTGTTTGCTGCTGAATTCCACCACAACTCTGCATCCCATTCCTCCACCAAGAAATCCCCCTTCTTCCTCCTCTATGGCTATGAGCCCAGAACTTTCCCCACTCTTGGAAAAACCTTCATCCCTGCCCTAGAACAACAACTATCATCTCTTGACGAAAACAGGAAAGAAGCCCTGGCTGCACATGATTCTGCCTGTAAACTTATGGCCTCTTATTCCCTCAGACAGTTCTCTCCTTGGAAAACCAGAGATAAGGTTTGGCTAGAAGCCACAAATCTCTGTCTACAACTCCCCTCTAGGAAACTCGCACCCAAAAGATACGGCCCATTTGAAATCTCTCAAGTCTTATCTCCCATATCTTACAGACTCCATCTTCTTCCCACATGGCATATCCACAACATCTTCCATGCCTGCCTTCTATCTCCTTATCATTCCTCCGAAGCATATGGAACCCCCTTCCTCCAACCACCACCAGACATTATCAATCAAGAGGAATACAAAGTTGAAGCAATTGTCAGTCACAAGGGACCCACCTCCAAATGACAGTACCTGACCATGTGGAAGGAATACCCTAGATCTGAGGACACCTGGAAGCCAGAATCCAATCTCTGCCATGCTAAGACTATTCTCTCCATGTATAAATGTCTCCACTCGCTCTAGTTGTTAGCACATGCAATCAATGGTCTCTTCATGAGTATCTCTTGCATATCCCCACAACATTATGCCAGTACACATCCTATTTTATCTCGACAATGTCCTTTCTGTCTTCCTCAATAACCTCCTCCCCCACATCATCCACCTTCTCTGTGGGATCCTCCTTACAATCATGACCTGTCTACCTCTCATTTCCGCCCGAACACAGGTGACTCTTGCTTTATGCCACTGTCCTAGAAACTCTGGCTCTTGCCCTCACCCTCGAATCTCATCCCCTCTTTCCTGAGGATGAAGTCACTCATTCCCTCATCCATATGTATCACACTGTCACTTCTGCCCTCTGCCTCACTGAAACTCTTACTCCCCCGGATCCCCCACTTCGCTTTGCTCTTATGGAAGCCTCTCAACATGCCCTCACCACTCTCTCTCTTTATGGGTTTAATTCCTACATCAAAGAGATTCCCCCAACAACCCTCTACCCCTCATTTCACCACATCTTCTCCTCTTTAACCATGCCACAATGCGACTTCTACCTCCAGCCCATTGACGATTTTCTTCTTGCTCACCCCCACATCCAACCTTTACCAATTCCTCCTCCAACAAACAATCCTTTTGTCACTTGCCTCTCATTCCCTTCCCCTCCTGAACCCCAACTATAGTTGTCTTCTCTGAACTCTCTGAGTTCGAATCTGACAAGGAACCCCCAGAATCCACCATCTCCATTACCACCTCCCCACAGCATCTTGAACTCCCCAATGGCAACTTCATGATATCCTCTCCAATTCATATCATCCTCCAACCCGACGAACTCTGCCTTGCCCCTGCCACCCCCACCATAGTCTGCTTTCCATGTGGTCTGCAAGGTCACTATTTACAGGACTGCCTCCACTACCAATGCGCTCATTGCTGAGAATTCTCCCTCGGTCATATCATGACACAATGTCTCCTTTACCAGTGCAGCTTCTGTAACAACTGGGGACATATGGATTGCTTCTGTCCTCATCGCAACTGTGTGATTTGTCATCAACCTGGGCAAATCATGGGTAACTGTCCTTTTGAGACTGCATCCCCCTCCCAGCAGAGCACCATCTTCAGACCTAGGCCATTCTTGTCAGGCTGATCCTTTCAGTTGGAATGGGTTAGTTGTTGAGCCTGGAGCTCAATTGTATGAAGGGGATAATATTACAGTCTTTTTCCTTTCATGTCATATTACCCTGTTAGTCCATTTCTATTCTCTTACCACCTATTGAAAAACACATGTTCTTCACCCATGGACTGCCTATCTCTTCCTTGGCAGACCTTCTTTCTTATTCCTATGCTGGTTATCTGTCTCTGATGTCATCTTTGCCTCTTCCATTCATATGGACTCTATCTCTCCTAATTAGGTTCTCTTGTACCTAATTGTTCTCCTCTCTTCCATAGGATTCCATGATCCATGCTCAATAACCAGCAATATAAATAGTAGCTCTCCACTCATGTATTCCCTATTCTCAATCTGTGCAATATTAGCATAATATCTTGAGTCATCCCTAGTCTTGTTTTAGCAACTCTAAGACCCT
>JBBPLO010000240.1:2868-21011 GCA_038089835.1 Retiboletus flavoniger
CCGCGTCGCTCGAGCGACTCTATGCATGTCTTTCATACTCTGGCAATTGGCTGACTTTGGGTGAGCACGTGGGAAATGAACGAGCATGTGTGTACTCACCATCCGACGAAAAGCGTGACCATCGGTTATCACAGGCTTTATTCGCATCGTGCCTTTCGAGCAAGTCTTCCGGTGCGAGTGATACTCGTCGCTCTTGGCTCGAGTGCTTTCCAAGGATCTATCAAGGTACGTTGGACGATATAACACTTATTACCCAACATACTGACCATTTACTCAGTGGTGGTAGGCTCATGATCTCCCGGCAAAAGAACAGCAGCTGACAAGAATGCAGGTGCCTTCGACACCGTTTGCACCACGTGAGGCATTCTTTTTACCTTATAAACCGCTCTCATCGAGCTTCAAAAGCGGTTCACGGATGATCCTGTTCACGACCCGTGAGCTTTGAAATTATTCTAAGGAGCACGAAGTTTGACCTCATCGAAACCAAAGATATGCGGCAACACGAGGTCTCTTTTATTCTCACATGGGATGGATCTTCTTCAAACCAAAGTACGAGCGTATCAAAACTGTCGACCAGGAGGACCTCGACAGCGATCCGCGTGAGTGAGAAACGGAAAGAAATCCATTCTCGATCCTAATTATAGCATGATAAGTCGTTCGTTTTCAACACAAGTATTATGGTCAGTACGCCATCGTACCATTATTTCGAGCTCGTCTTCAGGTTTTTCAGTTCCGATTGCATTCATTCTCGGCTACGTTGTCCCGGTATCCCTAGGCTATTCCTGGGGGGACCCTATCGGAGCATTCATCTATGGAGGATTAGTAACCAGACTAGCAAGTGAGCTTATAGTCGTGCCAAGCGACTTTCCGACCTGATATCCTCCCAAGTCTGGCATACTACCTTTCTGGTAAATTCGTGAGTGAGGAAAAACAGGACTCGGGAGCCCTTTAGTCAAGCAATTGGCAGATTAGCGCACTGGAACGGCTTGCAGCCGTACTCTGACGAAGACACTTCCAAGGGCAACTTGGTATGCTCCTATACAAGGGTTGGACTAAGATAACTCAATCTTCTAGTTACTGGCCATCTTGACCTGTGGAGAAGGAAACCATAATTTCGTGCGTTGCCATAGCCCATCCTGCAAAGCCTGTCCTTATAATTCAGCTTGCTTAGCATGTTAGATATATATCCGATTTCCTGTCGACGAGACGCTTACTGTTGGCTAGCACGCATTTCCGCATGATTACAGGTCTGGCCCAACCGAACTAGATTGGGACCCATCGAAATGGATCATCGACGGCCTTCACTATCTCGGTTTAGTCACGTCCCTTCGACGCGCGCGCCCACAGGACATTGAAGAGGCTAGACACTACATGAGACAGAAGGCGCTAGGGAAAGAAATGGCGGCGACCGAAGCGGACGAACTCTGGAGTGGAGAAGAGTGGACCATCGAGGAGACACAAGCATACGCCGCTTCGAACCCTGCACGATATCTCATCATCAACGGCTTCGTTGTGGACGTGACTGAATATCTCCGAGAACATGTGAGTCGAGTCACAGGACTTGCTCACTCTAGGTCTGACTTGTACGGAAAGCCGGGGGGTGCGAAGCTACTGCGAGGCTACGCCACTCGAACCGAGCAAGATGGACAGTCGTGGAAGGATGCGAGCTGGGCTTTTGAAGGGGGACTGAATAACCACTCCAGAGCGGCGAAGCGAAGGATGTATGGGTTGCGTGTCGCTAAGCTGAAGGCTTGAACGTCACTGTTGGTCTGAAAGGCAGAAGTTGCGACTTTTGTTCTCGTTACAGCGACTTCACGGTAGTACTTAGCCTTGACTCTCCATATGTTTGTTTGGCAAGGTCTCCAAAATAAACAAAAACACCGCTGCTTGGCACAACGATCACTATGGCAGAAAATTTTGACCTCGAGGAGCTTGTCCACCTCGAACAGACGTTCGCAAGCCCCGAGCCCGTTTTTCCTCTCCATTTCTAAACGACCCCTTCAACAGCTTCTACGATGCCGGCTACACAGACGGCTTCGCCCACGGCCGTATTCACGGCCTGATCGAAGGGCGCGCGCTCGGTCGCGAGAAAGGATTCGAGATCTGGGAAGAGATCGGGTTCTATGAAGGGTATGCGTTGACGTGGCAAGCCATCTACGCGCAGCGTGGACAACAAGATCAGTTCAGTCCCTCTCTCTCTTTCGGTTCTTCGGATCGCACACGAACATCGACTGACTCACGCGTTTCATCACACGCCCGTGCTTACCGTCCCTCGCTCGTCTCCAGACGCGCCGTGCATCACATCAAACATCTGCTCGATCTCATCCGTCAATTTCCGACCGTCAACCCTTCTACGGCGCAGTCGCACGCCTCGTCATCATCGAACGAGGGGGACGAGATCGACGTGTCGAAACTGCAGCGTCAGATTCGTTCCCGGTACAAGGCGCTTTGTGCTTCTCTCGGCGTTCGACCTACACTACGGGCTGGGCCCGGGAACGACGACACCGGAGAGAGACATGTGGTCGATGGGAGCCGTCCGCAGAACGTCGCAAGTGCGAAACGCGACGTTTGGACGCTCGAGAGTGGTGTCAAGCGTCCGACCATGCAGGGGTTGAGTTTCTAACGTCGATCTCGTGCCCTGGGTCGGGCTTGTCACATTCCCCATCGACTGGCCATCGCCACACCAAGGAATGTTCAAGCTTATGAGGCATCTTGCAATGTAGTGAGCCCCTGAACAAGGCCATTCGTAGGAATTAATGCTCAGCAGGACAAGGCATCAGAGGAGCGCAGTACAGCGCCCAGAGTTGACTCGTATTACATACAAGGACATGGAAGGACATGGGCATATTACATACAGATGTCGATAGCACATTGGCAGAGCAGCATGATTACATGTGTTTAATACACGAAGAATTGGGTGCTTCAATGCCCGCAGCACGTCGAACCGTTGATTCCGTTGGTGCCGTTCATGGTGCCATTCTGGTGGTTCCCGTTGGCAAACGCAGGTGTGCTGTGTACGTCCTTGGTGCCAGGAACGTCCATGCTCGGGTTCTTGGTGAAGAAGCTGTTGGGTTTGAAGAGAACGCTGACGTGCTCCACGGGCATACTACGAAACCAAATGGTCAGCTATGACGTTTGTGGCGCGTGAATCAGATGCTTACACCGGCCAGTCTTCCGGACGCGGAATGTGCGTCGTGCCTACGATCATTCGAAATGAGTTCTCGAAGAGAACAGAGTGGAGCGGCGCGGCACGCACCAACAGTGAGGAAAAGCACGATGTCCTCGTTATCGATGCTTCCTTGTCCTTCTTTGACCCATCTGCCAACAGAATCTTTAGGTTCCTCTCGAGTCTGTGGGACATACGTTCCACTGGGCCACATCCTTCCACCTGTGGATCCTTCGACGTCCTTCACAACCCAAAGCGCCTTGTGCGCAAACGAAGCACGACGAGCAATCCATGAATCGCTCTTTGACAAAAGAGGAAGCAAACCTCCCTTCATCGCAATCTGATACGACGACAGTTTCCCGGAAGCGTAATGCATCCTGTTCGGATTCGCGATCTTCCACCGACGGTCGGCGGGCCAGTCAAAGTCACGCGCACCGTCTTCGACTTGATCCGTGAGAACACGTTCCTTGACGTAGAAACCGTTACCCGCAAAATTCTCTTTTGAGCCCGTCGACGCGTCAAGAGAAACAATGTCAGATTCGATGACGGAGTTGCGGATCCCGTCGAGCATTGGGTCGACACGGACTGAGAAGATGTGTTGGTGGACGTGTGCGTTTACACCTGGTGCAACGATAGTTCCGTGAGGATTTGGTTCGTTAGGACCAGCATTGTAAACTTGTAAAATCCCACTAAGCCGGATCTCAAGCTCGATGTTGCCGTCTTGGTAGAAGTAGTAGTTCCAAATGTACTCTTCGATGTATGTCAACGACAGCGCGGTAAGAATGAGAACGATCTGACCATAGTTGGCAAGGGTGCAGACCATGCTGACCACGAGACGTCTACTTCTTACGGTATGTGAACGACCTCCTGGGCGATAGTCAGTGTGCTTCCAGAGGACGCCAGCATCCTCTTCATGAATGCATATCGCGTTCTTTATGACGAACGCTGTTCCAGCATGGGTAACGTATGCGCCGGGCTGTGATGCGAATCAGCAAGTATTTCCAACTGATCAGACGTTTACGTACCAAATAGTGGATCTTTCCAAGGCAGTCACATCCAAGAGAGAGATCATTAGCCATGGTGCCCATACCATATTCACCGCTGAGGCCGCATAAATCAACGCTCGATGTTGGAAAGGTTGATAACTTACGAATCAAATGCAAATTTCCTGCTGTGAGGGAATTCTGGTGCACCATAGGGTACCACCATTTCCGCAATGCTGAGACGATACAAGATGGGTCGGATCTCCCCATCATCATTGTAGGTAATCGTTGATAATGCAATACCTTCACGGTGACTGAAAGCTGTTGGAGGTCATTACACGTTCACCGCATCAAGAGACAAGACGCTCACCAATGTGCATCTTCCACTTCTGCCATTCTAGTGTATGCCCGTTCATCTTGAAGGACACGCCCTCTGGCTGTAAGATGTGCAAAGGTTTGAGGTCTTCGCGTGGCTTGTAGGTTGGGTCGGACTGCTCCATCAGATCCGGAAGGAAATTGAACGAAGTGAGTGGAGGCGGTATTCGTTCACGATTCGATTTGGCGAACGACTCTTTGGAGAGTGGAAGCGCCTCTGTAGTTTCGGCGGTGAGCTCGTGAGATCCATCTGCGGTGTGCCTATATCCAGGGGGAAAGTCAATTTGGACGACTTTTTCTGCAACCGAATCAACGACTGGAATGAAATCCTAAAATACACTCAAAGTCAAAAATGGCACGAAGAAATTTACGAAAGGGACAAAGATTGACAAGAGGGTGTGCGTAGAGATTTTCGTGCTCTGACAAGCGTGCAAACATGAGCGCCTGTTGCAAGCGCTGGTGTTTGGGGAAACGGTCGTCATAACCAATCGCCCAACCATCGGCGAATATCTGATGGGGCTCGATACCTGCATTCGTGAGCTCTTAGTCTGTCACGTGATAGGGAACCAAACCAGCGCTTACCGACTTGCTTGGCGAGCGCTTGAACTTTGGGGTCATTACGGACGACGATCTCGCACAATGCGAGCTCCTCAACGGTGATCTGGGGTTCAGAACCCTCAGGGACCTGCTCGATGAACTCGACTTCCCATTCGCCACCTTTGAGCGCCAGGATCGTATTGTAGCAACCTCTGGTGTGGCACGATCGTATCAGTGACCATGCCCTGTGGATGCAACCACTCACCCGTCTATGACGTCGAGGAACTATTTCATGCATTAGGATATGCATCGAGAAACGAAGATTTCACTTACATCAGATTCGGCCTTCCTAATGATGTCAACGGGCGCTTCGGGTTTACCACCGGGTGTAAGGGGGATACCGAGTGCAGCGAGGACGTCCTTCTTCGGAGGCGGGAGCAGACTGCATGTGATGAAACGCACAGCTTTGATAGGCGTGTTGGCAGTCGTATAGTGCCGAATAGCGAGAGTAACAGCATTTATCTAAATAGGACGTGCGAATATGATGTCTCAGCGCACGCGGACTACGACGACCAATCGGATGACAGACCTCGTCCGGGGTGAGGGGGTCGAGAGGATGTTTAAACTTGGAAGGCTTGGTGGCATAGGTCTTGCCAGCGTGCACCGTCGTGGTGACGGCGGGAAGTGCAGATGGGGTCATATTGTGGAGCAGGAGGGAGTACAGGGCGTGCTGAGGCTGATAGGCCACTGGAGGAACGAATCTGGGAATTTGACCCTCCTCTTTATAGGCCGCCACCAAACCTGAGAACGATAATAATATGTATCGGGGGCTCGGCGGCGCCAAAGTGTCTTATCTGTAGCGAACAAGAGGTACTATTATCATAGATAAGACAAGCGACCGACACACTAGTACTTTGATACTAATAGACAGCCTGCTTGCCATGTATGTTTAGACCCGGCCTGAAACCTGGCCATCACCGCGAGGGACGGAGATCAAGCCTTCTTGTCCGCAGTACTACCACACATCCCATTTTGCGCGTAATAGAGCATGGTCAAGTTGACATTACCAAATTCAAAGAACAGGCGAACCGGCCCAGGAATGGCTGCAATCCGAACAGCATTAACCGTGTCGGCACAAGCGGGGGCGAGATAGCGGTACAAAGATAGTACACATCCGGAACTTGAAGAACCCGGAGAGAGTCCCGGATGAGTATGAGGCGCGCAAATGGCCCCACTCCGAGTCAGGTGGGAATGACATAGGGAGATTTGGATCACATGAGGAAGGTCGTTGGGCCCGGCAAGGACGGCAAAGCTATCTGCAGGCGCTCGGCGTTGACCCGTCTCAGGTACGACAGTCGCCACCTTGCGCAGCAGGACCATCTCAAAGAGACCAAGACTTTGTTAACTTGAAGGGTACATCACGTATCTAGATCTGGACGGGTCTACGGCAAACTCATGACAGGACTTTCTGTGCAGCCTCGAAAACTGGGGCCATGTGAGCTGCGGCATTTGTATAATCTTACTCATGGACCATGACATGGACACGCCACTCGCAGGACCCCATCAAGAGCCTCGAGGAACAGGAAGCGAAAGGGACAGTTGGTGACACGAGGCCTGAAAGGGACCGGGAACCGATGAAAGCCGACAACAATGTGAACGGCGAGAACGCGAGTTCGGTGATTACCCCAAGGCTGATAAACAGCGGGCGTCCAACCACGCGAAGGAGAAAGAAGCGGGCAAGGCTGACTCTCAAGCAACACAAGCTAGCCGACCTTTTCGAGTGCCAATACTACGCGTTCTCCGAGGAAGAAGGCTCGTCTTGAGTTACATGTTTCTGAGATAAGCTATGTCGAGTACCTGAGAAATATTTGATCAACCCCATGGTGACGACCTTCCTGATTCGCGCGTCTATTTTGCCAGTTTGGAAGGATTGACAACTACGTACACCACCATGACCGTCGAGAGCGCCGCAAACGACGTGCACGGTCAACCCATATGCTGTTCGTCCCAGCGCGCTCAAGAAGACATGCTGACACCGTCGCCTACCGTCTCCTCTACGGAGCTGTCGCCGACACGCGACAGCAATCCAACAGACCCGACAGAACGGAAGAAGAAGAAAAAGAAAAAAAAGGCGAACAAGTCTGCCGCTAATGATTTGTCCTCTGTACTTTCACGAAAGCCAGCCCCGGACGCAGAGCGTCCTCCCGTACTTTGCATCAGCAGAAACAAGCACTGGAAATATATCAGCTCGTATCATGTCAGTCTGCTTCTCTCCCAGTTCTTCGTCCTGCCAGTTGAACCATCATCAGGGTCCGTGGCTTCAACTTCCTCTCGAGTTGCTCGAGTCCTTTCTCGTCCTCAATCTCGATCCCGCAACGCTCTCCAACGGGAAGACACCCTCGCAAACTCTACTCTCGTCCCGGATCGCAAGCTCACCGCTTTCAACTCTTCACGCCCGTGCGCTTCCCCGTCCACGCGAAATCGATAGAGCACTCTCGGACCACACACCGCCCGACTCACCCCGTTGCAATTTTATCACTCTGCCTTCGTCGTATTCCACCACAAATTCACTTCTCTGGCCCGTACCCGGCAAACCGACTCCCCCGCCCATCGATCCGGGCGTGTTCCGTAATGTAGCGACGATCCGCCGTCTGATCGACGAGGCGGCTGAACTGTCGGTGCGTGCATCGTCTGGACTATCTCACGCTGCTCTGGGATCCATGCGTGGAGGGAGCAACGGTGCTTGGCCAACTGCTCAGAGCCTTGGGCTCGACGGTTCTGGCAACATGGGTGGTGGGAGAAACGTTGCTATGAGCGCGATGCGTGTACATCGACTGCGGGCACTCGCCGTGCAGAAGCTCGCGGCGGCTTATAAAGCCGACGAGATCGCCAGCAGCGTCATGGTCATGCAAGGCGGGAGTGTGTTTGATGACATCGCAGAAAGAGTCCTCAGACATGGTAAGCCTTTGTTCGTCACCTGCAGTTTGTCGCTGTCCGAACATGGTCACAGATCCCAACGATGCTGATGCGAAATACGTACACTTCTTTCACGAGAAGATACCCTCTCGGTGCGTGAGCCACGATTGAAGCGCGCCCTTTTGACTGTTGGAACAGCGCGAACAGGCAATTGGCGGATTCCACCACTACCCAGGTGCTGGATGAACTCATTGCTTCCAATCCGCAGCGACTTGAATATTATCGAACACGAGGCATTGTGCATTGTTTCCGCGACGAATACACCCTCGCTACCAGAGACTTCACATATGCCCTCAAGGAAGCTCGTAGCGCACGCAAGGGTCGGACTGCACACCGTGGCGTTGCATTACCGTCCGAGTCACGGGGAAAGAGTGGCAAGAAAAGGAAAGGTTCCAACAAGACCAACGGCCAAGCACCACCAAATGGTACAAGCGATTCCACCGAAGGGTCCACTGTCGAAGGGCCAGATGGAGAATCCCTCTTGGTACACCCCTCCGCTTCACCCGACGCACCCGATCCCGTCGAGCCTCAACTGCTGTTCTTGAGGGGCGCGACCTATCTGCAGCATGCGCTGTATCTTATCGAGTCCGCGATTTTGAAACTCGAGGGTGTAAGGAAGTCGAGCCCAGCCTCTGAGGGCACCGAGTTGCGCTTGTGCTATCTCGTCAACGGCCGTCATGGTGGTGTCGAGATCGGGAACCCGGATGGTCCTTTGGGGAAGGGTGACGGTCCGAAGGCACGCGCTTACAGAGGCGTATTGGCAGAGGAGGGTTTCCGCGAGGACATTTGTAGCCATCTACGCAAGTGCATTCGAGATCATGAACGCTTCCTCTCACACTTTGACACACTCAAAGGGCCGCCACCCGTACCAGACGGGGACAAACCCGCTGACCTTGCTCGGAGGGTGGAGATGGCGTTTTTACTCTCAGAGGTCGCACGACCTGGGAACCACGGCGGGGGGACAGCAGGTCTCTCCGGAGCGGAGTCCAGCCTCCCGCCCATGATCACCACCTACCATCCCCTGCTCGTGGAGTCCTATTTCACCATTCTAACCTGCCAGCTCATGCTTGCAGAATTGCCGACGCTCTTGACGACATTCGTGCGCACAGCTGCTCTCGTCGAATGCCTCGAAGGATACCCCGTCTTCCTTCCCCCGAGGTCCGTAGCTCAGGCCGAGTTCATCGAAGTGCTCGAGCGCCTCGCGTCCGGTTGGACATGCGGTATCCAGCTTCACTCGGGGATGCGTGCTGCGTCCGTGGCAAGCACACTTGCGATAGAAGCACCTCCTGTTTCGCCATCAAGCTCCCTGCTCGATGTGATGTCTTCCTCCTCGGGTGACACCGTCGATTCATTTGCTACCCCATTTGCCTCGACCTCGTCCGCCGCTAAAGGCACAGCTACTCCCATGTTGAATACCCCTGGTCGTGACACGCCCTCTTCGTTCAAGCAGACTCGTGTAGACCTTTCCGAGGTACTCGATTGTGCACGGATCTTGCTCGTACCCGTTGCAGCGAGACAAAAAGAACGCGCTTCACAGTCTAATAACACCAAGAAGAAGCCATTGAACATCAATATCCCACTTCACGGCCCCCGAGTGGAGATCATCCTCGCTTGGCTCGCAGCCGTTCATTTAGTGGAGCTTGAAACCGCTGCTTAGGGCTCACGATTCCCACTGGGAGGACACGGAGGATCGAACGAGTGGCAAGGATCTCACGGAATCTATGGGTGGAAAAAGAAACAACCAGGTTGGATGTCTGCACATTGATTGATGGACTAGTGTATTCAGATCAAGTATACATTACGTCAGGACATCACCCCCGTCCTAAGTATACTCCAGAAATGTAATTGGGCCAGTGGGCATTGAATTCGACGAACGTTTGTTCGATGCTCGAGACTTGGATCAAGCCACCACCATGCACCAACTGCATGTAGACCGCAAGGTCGGAACGTATCACCGTTCCTTGCTTGTTCGTGTCATTCTAGCCTTCAAATCCTCCCTCGCCTGCTGTGCGAACGGTTCGAAATAAGCGGTGACCCATGGAACAAACAACGCTGCGGCGAGCAGGATGGGGATGAGGAAGCCCACGGTAGGTAATAAGGTAGCCGGGAGCACGCCCAAGTACGACGGTTCCAAAATCACGACGAACGGCACGGTTCCGCCTCCCTCCTGGACTACTAAACTAGCCGGTTCCTCCCGCATGCCTGGGTGGGGGTGGTGAGATGCTGGGGATGCACGTCGAGGCGAATGGGATCCCAGACCAGGAGTGGGAACGCCCGTGTCCACGGCGCGGATGCGTGCATATCTAAAGCGCGTGGTGGGGGTGCGTGGGGTCGACGACGACGTGTGGGTGCGTGTCCGTTCTCGCTCGGGGCTGCTCGAGATCAGGTCTCGCTCCGAGAATCGGGCGAGGAGGTCCTCTGGGGAGTAGGTCGTTATCGCAAAGTCCGCGGTGATCTAGATCGTCCGCGTTCATGTGACCATGTCGAGGCGTTCGCAAAGCAAAAGAAAAAATAAACGAAAAGATGCGGCGTGAGCTGGACCCTGGGAAGATGAATGGGAACGCCATTCTGATGGGACTTACAGAAGCAGGCCAGGACAAGCGAAGAGTGAAGGTGGAGTAGGATGCCCATTTTTCGTCGTCCAAGTCCAGGAGGAGCCACAGCTCGTGGGGGCACGAAAATGGGGGGTGGGATGCCACGGTGTCGTCGTTTGGTTCACACACTTGATGGAGAGGCGTATGAAGCGCAGCAGGTTCGAGCGTCCATTGCCGCTCATAATCTGAGGGATGGAGTGTAGACCTGGCCGGGTTGGGTGAGGACTCCCTCCTCGCCCGAAGGAGCTGTGGGAGGAAACGCACCAATTTCCGACCACATCTAAAGGAAGATCAACTGACCGCTCTCGAGAGGACGAGAAGTTGATAATTTCCGTGTTGGCGGCGACGTCGTGACATAAAAAGGGCAGGAGATGGAACAGAACCAGATGGAGCGATCGCTGGCTGAACAAGTCGACCTTCATGTGCTCGCTGTCAAGTCAACAAGCGGACGCCGTCCGTATCGTACCAACCAAACCTTGTTCGACGGTGGCGAACAATTGCTAAGCTAGCATGGTATCAATGAAATTCACCATCACGACGAACCAACTACCGTATGCTGTACGAAAATAGACTAGCTATACTATGTAAGCCGATAGCGTTTGCACGGGGCACAAAGAACATGAAAGCGGAACCATATGAATGGGCGGCCATCTGGAAGCAAACACATAGGCGCCACCAAACAAGCTTTGAATTTGGATCAAGTGGAAAACCGTCACGGACTTTCAAGATGTAGCTAACCTTGATTTTCATTTCATGCTCAGTGCAAGGTTGACGGAGACAATCCACCTCTGACTCACCTCGGATTCTCAATCTGTCCATGCTACCCAACAGGTTATCCATTCCATCGCGGGCGATCCTGAACCTCAATACTCCACACGCCTCGCTCTCAACATGCTGGCATAGGGCGCTCAGCGTCCTGAACTTCATGAGACAGGTCGAGAGAGGGCAGCGGTATATCTTCTCTTGGTGCCTCGGGCTAGCGAGATGGCGGTTCAGGTCGTCGAGCGTCCGGAAAGTGTTGTGGCAGAGTATACACTCGTACGCATTGACATCGCTGTTCCACGACCGCTCTGTGGCGATGTACCGGCGGGTCGTGTCACCGTTGGTAAGAAGTCGTGGCGGAACGGTGATGACATTGTCACGATCGTTGAGCCGGATCCATCGGTCAATCAAGTTACGATCGACACCAGACGTGCATGACCCAGACTCGATGTGAAGTATCATTGCCGACTTGCTGACAAACAATTGCCTGCAGCCACGGAATGCGAATGCACACGGTACGTTCTTTGGACAGTGCACGCTAGACTTCATGTGCTGAGGCAAGCGTCAATCTGATGCCAGGACAATAAACCACGAATGCACTCACAGAGCGCAGGTTACTCTCGGAGTTGAAAAGACGCCGACACTCGGCGCAGTAGTGATGATTCGAAGACTGTCGATGGTGCTCATGCAGGCCAGTGGCGTTCTGGAAGAACTTGTTACATTCAACGCAGTAATAGTGATCATCGAGGCAGTGTGCGATCAGGGACTCGTGATCTTCAAAGTCGGTGTCGCATTGGCGACAGTAGTTATGCATGGGACTGTTGATGTAGTGTTGTCTGAGGGCAAACCAAGAGTCAAAGTCCCTATCACAGTCATCACAGCAGTGGTGATTGGAAGACATTGACATGTGCTGGCGGTAGGAGGACCAGGAGCCGAACCAGCGGTTACAGGGTTCGCATTCGACCATGTTCAACTTGAAGGTGTTAACAAAGGACGCGGCGACACCCATATATTGGTGGTATCCGGGGTCCTACACGCGCTTGTTGCGGGCACGTGACCATACTTCTTGTTCGACGCAAACTCGTCGCACGTCTGCAACAACCTCTGCCATGTACTCCACTTCAGCCCAGAAAGCGAAACGACGAACACATACACGTCCAGAACTCACAGACGAACAGAAGCAAGAGATAAAAGAGGCCTTTGAGCTCTTCGACACAGACAAGGATGGCTCCTTGGACTACCACGAGCTCAAGGTCGCGATGCGCGCTCTTGGTTTCGACATGAAGAAGGCCGAAGTGCTCAAGATACTGAGGGATCACGACAAGAGCGGCCACGGCCTCATGGAGTTTGAGGATTTTGCAAAAATCAGTTGAGTCCTTCCATTCAACTAACGCCAACACGTACCACGCGTTGCAACCTCTCCTCCCCCCCCCCCGTCACACGACGCGATATTATGGCAGCCGCCAAATTCCTTGATAGTGGCATCACGGCCCCCTCGCCCTGCTCTATTTCGTCCTTGTTAGTATCGTTACTCACCTCGGATTCCAGTGAGCGAGCGGATCCTCGCACGAGATCCGATGGAAGAGATCCGTCGTGCGTTCCAATTGTTCGATGACGACAACACGGGCAAAATTAGTCTACGGAATCTTAGAAGAGTAGCCAAGGAAATTGGTGACCGCCTGGAGGATGACGAGCTGTGAGTGTGATCGTCCACATAGCTGTCCACTTTTAGGGCGTAGAACCCTGCTAAGCGCAGCACTCGAGCCCAGTGCCCTGTTTGCGTACACGGTGCTGTGCGGCCGTCTTTCGATTTTTGTTCACCGCTATTTCCCAAAAATGCGATTATTTCTCGCATCTGCATTCCATATTTGCTCACCTCTGGTCTTCCATTTTCCTTAGCCAGGCGATGATAGACGAATTTGACCTGGACCAAGATGGAGAAATCAACGAACAAGAATTCTTTGCGATCATGACAGATCATGATTAGAGTCGCCCCACTCGTTTTCGGCTCACCTTGGTGTACCTTGCCAACAATATGCCCACACTCGTCGTAGATTATCACGATATTGTCGCCCGTCGCTATCTATTTATCACTTGGCATGACTCCGATCGCGTTCTCTTTCGTCCCTCTGTCTACTAGTGGTGGGTTCTTTTTTCACACCCGATCACTGCTAGCCGTCTGACTTATTAATTCTTCCCAACAGCCATATGATTGCTGCTGTATTCATTGTCCTTTGAGAGCCCCAAATCTGTAGCCGCCATCGTAATACAGTGCCTCACGTGCTGACTGAGTTCCGCCGAGACATTGCGTCTGCCCAGCCGTTGACAAAAATATTTGCCGATCCCAGCTGCCGGACTCGTCTTGAAATTGGGAGCGCACCACTGATCTGATCGGACATAAGCTGTCTGTTCGTGCCCATGCCCTCGATACGGCCCCAGATCATTTCGTTCTAGACCGTTCGGGAAATATCACATGAATGTCAGAACAAGCAGTAGCTACGGTCAAATACACATGTTTATTCATTCACCCAATCCGCAACCGTCCCAAAAGCATGAACAATAGACCCTCGACACATAGCCCAAGACACCGTATCATACTTTACAACCATAACGTATAGCTACATACTCCGACAGATGGATACGATAATACGACAAGTCACCCTGAGGGAATGTCCGGATGTGATGATGCAGAATAATGATACAGAATCCCCACCGTCCTGACTCGGACGGTGATAATAAAATACAGCAAAAAAGGTCGTGAAAGGCGTGGAAATTCGTTAGCGTCTACAAGTAGGGATCAATAAGCGAGGGGGGATCTGTGAAACAGAAATGGGGTGGAGTGCGAAAGTTTCATGAAGAACTAACACCAGCATGGTTAGAGGCGGGCCTAATTGTGAGCTTGACCAACCCTGGGCAGAAGAGGATGTGCGACCGGCAGTTGCCTTTGATAGACCTAGTGGCGGTGGCGAGGTTGGAGAGACCGAGGAGTTGACAGAAGCATGGTGGCATGGAAAGATCGCAGAATCCGGGCCAACATAAACCAAGAATTGTCAAAGCAAGGACGGCATAGCCTGTGGGTATATCGCAGGCGCACAGGAAACCATGGGGCGGTGGCGGTAGATGGTACGGTGGCTGCTTCGACGACAGCGTGGAGCATGGAAAAATGTCCGAAGGAGGGTGGAGAAATAATAACCAGGATGAATGAGCACCACATGTTGGGAAATAAGACGAATAAGAAGACGAGCGATAGAAAGGAAAGTGTATTGTCCACAGTCATCAAAAGTCTGGCTGCCGTCACGTCGCGGGTGAGTGTCCAGTATGACCTCGGACTATCGCCCAACCACAAACCTTCACTGCGTGTACCTGGGATCTCAAGTCTCATGCTTCTCCGCCCCTCACGCGTTCCATAATCTTTGGCAAGTCTTTATGAACCTTCATATGTTGACCTAGGTTATCATGTCGGCTAAACTCCTTACTGCACCCAGGATATGGGCATTTGTGCGCTGTAGAAGAGTGAGTTAGTAGAATGTGACGTATATATGTGTACACGACGCACGTTTCTCATAGGTGTGAATGCTTCTGATGTGTCTCTTGAGGTGCTCTCCCCTCGCAAAGCATTTCCCGCATCCGCTGACGTCACAGAGATAAATGCGAGCGCCCAGCGCCGTATCTCTTTGGCCGCGTCCTACGCCCGCACCGCTCACGGTCGGCACCCTCCGGCCCCTCGACTTTTTCGTGAGATTTGGAACGGGAACAGGGATAGGAAGGGTCCTCGCGTTCTTCCGCATCTTCCCCGGTTGTCCAGATGAAGAAGCAGGTGACATGTCAGAGGCAGAGATGAGAGGTGACTTGGGAGAACCCTTAACGGCAGAGGGTGAGACATCTGCGCCATAAGGATGATACCGCACCGGATTTCTACCGGCTATAGATCGAGGACGTAAGCTCCGCGTGTTCTTTGACGTAGTCCGGCTGCGTGGCACAAAGTCGCCGTCGCCAGCGTCGTCATCTTCCTCTAGCCTGTAATCGTAGTCGAGGTCACGGCCACTCAGCTCTTCTACTCCCTCCGCATCTTCACCACTACCCGTCCCTGAAAGCGACCCTCCAACAAATTTTCCCGTGTAGTCGTAAACTCCCACCGTACTATGTCCACTGTTCGTGCTGCCATCGTGAAGACTCAAGGGTTCAACGTCAGGTTCCCCTTCAGCGTCTTCGTCACCCCCGGGCCCGTCTGGAAGTTCCGCAAAACCCATGACAGGGGATACCTCAGCCGGTCTGACGGTTCGTTGTTCCTGCAGACCCTGGGTTCGTACCCTAAGTGCATGTCGCTCCTGCTGTTGTTCCTGTTCCTGGCACGTGCGCTCGCAATTATTGACCAGCGACGTTCCAAAGTATGCTGAATGTCGCGGGACAGGGGCGGACAGGGCCGGTACATTCATCGAGGTCTGATTGGCCTGCGATTGGCCGTACTGTACAGCCAGATCAAGAGCCGAAGACGACTCGGTGGGAGCTGTGAGAGTCAGGTGGTTAGTGTCCCTGGGATCCTTACAGAAATGAAAACAAGCGAACCTGACTCCATGAGGGCGCGAAAAGTCTCAAAGCCGTTGCTGGGGCCGGCAACGTCAGCTGGCCGATTGTATAAGTCAGGAAATGGGATATCGTTTTCCTGTTTAATGCTAACGCCTTGCCGGAGCGAATACGCTGGGGAGAATTGCTGCGTTAATTGTGTGGGGGCACTGGTATAATGCCGGGAAGGAAGCTGTGAGTAAGCAAGATCGGGCTCGTCAATTTCCTGCTCGAAGGGCTGCGTGGTACCACAGATGACCCTTGGGGTCGGATGCGCGGGTGCTGCGATGGGTGGCTGGGCGGCATACTTGGCGGGGCTATGTTCTTGCCGCTGGATTTGCTGTATCGGCGGATATAGCGGCTGGAATTTTTTTGCCTCAGGTGACCATGAGTAACCCATAGCGACTGAGAGATTCAAGGGTAGCGGGGCCGAAACTGGCTGCTTGTAGCATCCTGGGTTGTCCAGGGAGTAGGCCGGGAGGGGAAGAGGACGAGAGCCGATATGGCCGTACGGATAGCCGACTGAGATGTCTTCTGACATCGTGTAGGGATAGTAGTCGTCGTTCCCGGTCGCAACATGGGCCGCCATGTCGTTATCCATATTATCGATGGGGGGTTCCGGAAGCGGGCTCTCGTTGGCAGACGACGAGGAAAGCGGGGATTCAGCAGACGCGGCAGAGACGTCTGATGGATAAGGGTTGTAGCCCAGGCTTGTTTGACGGAGGGGAGCGTGGTGAGATTGAGTGCGATAGGCAGAAATTGTGTGAACGGGTGGGGAAAATTGCCCGTGGCTAAATGCTGGGAGTGGATTGGAGTGCGGGTGCGTAGCAGTAGGGTATGGCGAGCCGGTCATTCTGGCGATTCCTACGAATCCCTGGAATGACACCTGACTGTCAGATGAAGAAAGAGGATCGAGTGAAGGTGCGAAATAGGAAAAGTAACTGTTGGAGTCCGTCTGCATTTTAAGGCAAGCGAACCACCGTAGATTATTTAGTGGATCGTATCTGACGCCAAGATGTGACTGAGGAACGGCCGGAGCGTTCTATGGAAATATGCAATTGATAATGTTGGAAATTCTTGGTCATACCAAGAGCAAGAACCGACGCGCACCAGGCAATGGTCGCCTGTTCAGGTACGGGGGACGTGATCGAAGTGGCTGTGGGGTAATTGTAATTTGGGAGCGAACGGGACAGACGGGGAGGCGCCGCAGTGTCTGACAGCGGTGCTCGACGCGATCGAGTGGGCAAGCACAAATCTCAGCACGGCGTCAACTGGTCAGTGGGAGTGAGAGCGGGGATCGTATTCCTGGTCGTCGAGAGTCGTTAAATGTGGGGATGCGGCGTCGGCCCCAGCGTCACGGTTGCTGTCAAGAAAGGTCCAGTGAGCGGCTGTGACTCGATGAGGACAGCCTATGAAGGAAGCGGTGCAGGGTGAGCGGGGGGGTCCGCGCAGAAGTACAGGACGAAGCACCGCCGACAGATGATTGAAAGCTGGGAGAGGGATAACCGGAGAAGATGTTTTAATGTACTTACCGCGCGTTATTTCACTCGCCTGTGTATCCTTGTTGACCCTTCTTCGACAAGTTCACGGACACGATCTTTCGGCGTATCTTTTCCATAAGGGTTATCCTCTGCGCGAGGTGCTTCCGAGACGGTTCTGAGCACCAACGTACTGCCACAACGCAGTCCAGCTCCCATCACCGTGTCCATGTCAGTGATCATCGCACGAGACGTCCACCGCAACCCTTTCCGAGTCTCATCGATTCATACCTCGAAACCACGAATCGGTCTGGATCAGTTCAAGATGGGATCCCCCATCGGCAAATCTAAAGTTTGCAACCTTCCATCTCCGATCTCTCAACTGATCTTGATAGTCAACTCGCCAACGTTATCATTCGCCTCTCATTATGTATTGTTCCATATACATCCTCCCCCGCTGCAAATCTCACGCTCGCCTTGCTCCTGCACCCCCTCCGCTCGTTTCCGCTCCCATACATTTTTTCCCGTTCTCCTCTTACTCATCGATCCCCTTCAAGTATCTACACTTCATCATTCGGTTCCATACAGCCTTATCGTCCTTCCATCTTGTACTCCGATTGCAAATAGTACACATGTGCTATCGATTCTATTCGGCCCGTAGTCACTTGGGAGAGCGACGTAAAACCCTCGAGGGCGTTCAAACACGCGC
>JBBPLO010000241.1:7188-25692 GCA_038089835.1 Retiboletus flavoniger
TTGTGTATGGGGGGGGCGAGGCAGGCGGGGGGTGGGGGATTGGCGGGCTGGGGCCTGTCGTCGCCTCGGTCGGGGGGGGGGGGGGAGAGGGGCGATTGGGTGTGGTTCATCTGCAGTTTTGGATGTTGTGTCCTGTCAGCCTGCAACGAAAGCATCGTCCCTCCTTGATACATTTAGCATGTTCCATGGGAGAGAGTTTGGCGAGGTTTACGGCATCTACGTCCATGGCATTGGGGTCTCGAGGGGATCTAGTGGCGGAGAACGAAGGGGGGGTGTTTCCAAGGCAAAGGGCTTGGATTCTCATCTTCTGGGCATGGAAGGCTTTAGCTTTGGTTACCCAGTCTTCAATGGTGGTGGGGACCATCGCCATGGAGAGAATCATGGCGGTGATCTGTTGGTCAAGCCCAAGGGCGAAGTGGTCGATGAGGGTGGTCTCATCGGTGATGTCGGACTTCCCAGCTAGATTCTGGAAGTCAGTGATGTATTGTTGGAAGCCGTCTCCGGTCTGGGTGATTTTCTGCTGGAGTTTGGCTAGTTCAAAGCGTGCGTTCACTTTGACGTCGTAGGGGAAGAAGGTGGTCTCGAAGTTGGTGACGAACTCTGAGAATGTCTTTCCTGTGGTGATGGTCGTGTCGGCCATTTTATTGTACCAGGATTCAGCGAAAGAGGCTCCTCTTCCTTCGGGCATCTTGTTCAATGTGGTCATGATGCGAGTGACATCTCCAGGGTATAGAGTGTCGTTCAAGACGAAGTAGGCTCTCATGGCCTTGATCCATTGGGAGGTGTCAGTGGACTTTCCAGAGAAGTCAGCCGGGAGAGCTGCTTTGAGTTCGGTTTTGTTGGTCGACATGGTTGGGCTAGGGTGATGAGGGGGTGGACTAGGGCGATGAGGGGGTGGACTAGGGTGACAAGGGGGTGGACTAGGATGACGAGGGGGTGGACTAGGGTGATGAGGCATGGGAGTGCTCGGGTTTCTGAGGGGTTGGCTTCTAGGCTGAGGTGCTTACATGGGATCGAGTAGTGGAGTTCTGCTAGATCTGGTGATTCGTCTCGAGGGTGTCCGGTATCTGGTAAGGTCTGGAAGATCTGAGTCGGACTCTTCTGGGGCTTTGTATGACGTGGTGGAGAGGTGGTAGGTCCTTCACCTGAGTAGGTGAAACCGAGAATAATTCTTGGTCTTTTGTTATGCGAGGCGTACCAACAAGGTCTCAAGGTTGACTAGAGAGGTAAAGGTGATGCTCACGAAGAGACCGACGTCTTTATGACTTGTACTAAGGATTGCATCTAGGACTCGAGGGTACGAAGGGACAAGGCTTCTAGGGGATGGCCCAGAAGTAAGCTCAGAGTGACACTTGATGATACACGTATATTGCATAGACCAAGAATGAGGAATACATGGTAACGAAGACTATTTATAGGATAGCACATAGCGCACAGACCATGGAATACTGTGGAATAAGTGTTACATGAGGCATACCAACAAGATCTTGTCGTAGACTTGAAATGTTAAGGCAATACTCACAAAGAGACTGACGTCTTAACAGATCAATCTAGGAGTGGTGCTAGGGCGAAGAGACAAGGCTTCAAGGGATAGCTTGAAGTAGATCTCGGAGTGAGACTTGGTAGTACACTTATATTGCGAAGACCAAGAATGCGGAATACATGGTAACAAAGACTATTTATAGGATAGCACATAGCGCACGGACCAAGGAATACTATGGAATAGAGGAGAACGATTAGGCACGAGAGAGCCTAATTAGGAGTGATGGTGTCCGAGGTCAAGGGACCGAAGATAGCTAGAGGCTGGACCTCTGATAAGGAGATAAGCCTGTCGGAGGCGATAAGACATAGTCTGTCGATAAGAAAAGAAACGGAAAAAGAGTATGACGAGTAGTATACAATGAGAAGGAAAGAAAACCGTAACATTACCCCTGTTGTACAATTGAGCTCCAGGCTTGATCAACAAACCTCTTCTCCTGAAGGGATTTTCAAAAAGCCGGGGGCCCAAAGATTGCGTTCGCCTGAGAGGGGGAAGCAGTGTTAAACGGACAGAGAGATTGGATATGCCCAGGCTGAGCACACAGAGCACATTCGCGATGTGGACAGAGTTCTGCGGAGTGTCCCCAATTATGGCAATAGTTGCACTGGATGCAGTTACATTGAGTCGCAATGTGGCTGGAGGTGAGGGAGGAACAGTGGGGGCATCAGAAGGTAGGGCAGTCCTGTTGATAATGACCTTGAAGATGGCAATGAAAACACTCGGTGTCCAGGGAGGCAGGGACGAGTTGAATGCTGTCAGCCCGAGGCATAACTCGAGTTGGGAAGGACAGGACATGGGTGCCGTTGGGTAAGCGAATCCACTGGACCTCAGTCTGAGAAATGGGGGTGATATGAGACGAACGTATAGGTGGTGGGGCCAGGGCTTGGTCGGACTCAGAGTCAGAGTCCTCTTCGTTGGAAGTGACGATGGTAGGAGTGTCCGTGGGAGGAGGGGAGGAGAGTCTTTCAGTGAGGTGGCTCATTGATGGAGGGGGAACAGGTAGGATAGCCTGGTGAGGGCGTAATAACAAGAGATCATCTAAAGATTGTAGGTAATGGTCGTGCTGTGCTTGTGAAAGGGAGTCATAGATCCGTCTAAAGAAGATGTAGATAAGAGGAGGGGGAAGAGCTTCAACGAAACTGTGGAACCCATGAGCTGAGAGGGCGACGAGCAAGTTGTGCCTGGTCTCATCAATAGAGAAGCGTATGGCGGGGTCTTGGGGAGTGAGGGTTTCAGCCAAACGTAAAGCAGAGGATGTGGAATGATATGTGCAGATGAGGGCATGGGTGGTCTCATCTTCTGGGAAGAGAGGGAGGGTTTTGAGGGCGAGGGTGAGAGCAGGTGTTTCAAGGATGACGCCGAATAGAGAGAGACATCCATGTTCAGGCAAGAATGATGGGAAGACATGTCATGAGCGTAATGAGGATGATATGCGGGAGGAGGTAGATGAGGGGGAGGAGGCAGTCGTGGTAGAGAAAGAGGACATCGTCGATGTAAGAAGTGAGTAGCAGAGGGTTCATAGGCTTGGTTTATTGACACACTAGGCGATACTCACAGAGAGACCGATGTCTTTTGTGTCAATAAGTTCTCAGATGGAGTGGAGTCATTTATAAGTGGAGAGTAGCTGACGGGCATGTCTGAGATTGGATTCCAGTTCCCAGGTGTTTTCTGACAAGGGGTATCCTTTCCATGCAGTCAGGTACCTTAGGCGGTTGCCAAGTCCTTTGTGATTGATGATAGCTTCGACTTCATATTCCTCTTCTGCTCTGATAAGGTCAGGTGGGGGTAGAAGGAAGAGGGGTCCATGTGCTGGGGATTCGCGATAAGGAGATAAGAGTGAGGCATGGAAGACGTCGTGAATTTTCCATGTGGGTGGTAGTCGGAGTCTGTAGGATAAGGGAGATAACACTTGAGTGATTTCAAAGGGTCCGTGACGTTTAGGGGCTAATTTTCGAGAGGGGTAGTTTAGTTTAAGGTTGGTGGCTTCCAACCATACCTTATCTCCAGGTTTCCATGGGGAGAATTTCCGACAAGAACGGGCTGTCATGATTTTTTGAGTGGACTCATGGGCAGCTAAGGCTTCCTTTCAGGCAGAGTCGAGGGAGGTGAGTTGGGATTCGAGAGCAGGGAAGAAGGTTTTTCCGAGTGGGGGAAAGGTTTGGGGCTCGTATCCGTAGAGTAAGGAGAATGGAGATTTCTGAGTGGAAGAGTGGGGGGTGGAGTTGTGGTGGAATTCCGCAGACAAGAGGAGGTTGGCCCAAGAGTGGGGGTTGTTAGAACAGAAGATTCGTAGATATACTTCAAGTTCTTGATTGGTTCGTTCGGTTTGGCCATCGATTTGTGGGTGGTATGTGGAGGAAAGGCATATGTCATATTTCAGAAGGCGGGCTAGTTCGACTGCGAAGGCAGAGGCAAATTGGGGGCCTTGATTAGAGATAATGGAGTCGTAGAGGCCAAATCTTTTGAATACATTTTCGAAAAAGAGGAGGGCTACCCCTGTGGCATCAATTTTCTTGGTACAAGGGATGAGGATTACCCCCTTAGTAAGTCCATGGTCGACCATGACCATGATAGAGTCAAACGAGTTGGAAAGGGGAAGGTTGGTGATGAGGTCGATGGAGAGCTGATGAAAGGGGAGAGCACACGTGGAGGGTATGGGTAGCAGTGGGGGGTGGATGGGGTGGGTGTTGACTTTGTTTTGTTGGCAGACAGTGCAGCCAGAGATGAAATGTTTGACGAAGGTTGCAAGGCCTGGCCACCAGAAGTCCCATTCAAGGATGGCTTTGGTGTGGAAAACACCCATGTGGCCCGAGAGGGGTGCAGAGTGGATGGTATGGAGGACGGCAGAGCGGGCTGATGGTGGGACGTACATACGGTGTTTGAAGAAAAGGTGGCCGTTATCAAAGGTCCAGTCGGAGAGATGTGATCGGGGGAAGAGGGGGGAACCGTCTGCAAGAAGAGCGATTGTGCGAAGGACGAGGGAATTGGAGGGAGTGCTAGAATGGATGAGGTTGATGAGGAAAAGATCTATGGCGTTGATGATGACGGGGTCGGGGACTATGGAAGCATCTAGGTTGTCCAAAGAGGTGTCAACTGAAGAGAGGCGAGAAAGAGCGTCTGCAGGTCCCATCTGGGAGCCAGGTAGGACCTTCCAAAGGATGTCAAAGTCCTGGAGGAATAGTGCCCATCGGGCCTGTCAACGGGAAAGTTTTCGAGGGTTGCGGATGTAAGATAGGTTTTTGTGGTCGGTGATGACGGTGATAGGATGTGAGGTCCCCTGGAGGTATTAACGCCATTCAGAAAGCAAAAGGATGACTGCCAGGAGTTCGCAGTCATAGATGTCATAGTTTCATTTGGCAGGGGCGAAGGTTTTTGAGAAGTAAGCGACGGGTTGGAGATCGCCATTTACGTCCGCCTGCATGAGGATGGCACCTGTGGTGAGGAGGGAGGCGTCGGTCATGAGGGAAAAGGGGCGATTAACATCAGGGAGGGCAAGAACAGGGGAGGAGCAGAAGGCGGTTTTCAGGGAGTCAAAGGCGCATTGTTGGAGAGGGGACCATACCCATGGTTGGTCTTTCCAAGTGAGAAGGGTGAGAGGAGCGGCGATGTTGGAGTAGTTGGCGATGAACTTTCGATAGTAGTTGGCAAATCCAAGGAACAAATGAACGCCAGTGACCGAGGAGGGATTTTGCCAATCTTGAATTGCAGAGAGCTTGGAGGGGTCCATCCGAATGGTTCCTTGGCCAATGATCAGGCCTAGATATTCCATAGTGGGGGAGTCGAAGGTACACTTCGAGATTTTCAGGGATAGACTGTGTTCCTGCAGCTGTTGGAGTACTCGGTGGGTGCGGTCGTGATGGATATCGAGGTCGCCTTTGGTGTGGATTCTGATGTCATCCATGTAGATCTTTAACCAGCATTCTGCGATCATGTCAGCGAAGATGTGATTCATGAAGGCTTGGAAGGTGGAGGGGGCATTGCAGAAACTGAAGAACATGACAGTGGGTTCGAAAAGGCCTAGCTCTGTGATGAATGCAGCTTTCCATTGATCTCCTTCTCGAATTCGAATGTTGTTGTACCCCCACCAGATGTCCATTTTGGTGAACCAGTCTGCATCTCACATGTCATTGATCAAATCGGAGATGAGGGGTAGGGGGTAGGCATTTCAGATGGTGTGGCTGTTTAGGTATTGATAATCTTGGCACGGTCTAAGGGATCCATCCTTCTTTGGAACGAAGAAGAAGGGCGATGCTTGGGGGGATTTAGAAGGGACAATACGACCAGTTTTGAGGTGCTCATCGACAAATTCTCTGCATGCAACTTTCTCAGCCAGGTTCAGGGAATAGACCTTGGCGATTTTGGGGACGAAGGATTCCTTTAGATCGATGGTGTGGTCATAAGAATGGTGTGGAGGTAAAACGTTGTGAGTTGCTTCTGCAAAGACGTTGGTGAAATCTTGGCAGAAGGTGGGGATTGAAATTTCTTTGGGGGTTTGTCATTGGGCAATCTCCGTGGAGAGGGTGGTTTTGTTGATCTCCAGTATGTTGTCCTTCTGGGGAGGGTACTCATGAAGAGACCTCTCTACCCTCTGGGGATGAGTAGCGGCGATGGTGATGGTTCTGGAGATCCAGTCAATTGAGGGGTTCCATTTGGTTAGCCATGGGAGTCCCATGATGATCTGTGGCGTCTTTTGTCAGAGGACAAAGAAGGTCTTGCGATGTGTGAAGTCGTTGCAAACGATAGAGAGGGTTACCGTCCACTGGATGGTTCCGGCATGATTGGTGGTTCCATCTACATTATAGGCAACGATGGGGGTGTCGAGACGTTTTAGCTTGCAGGGGAGAGTTCATAGGAGCCGAGGGTCGATAAAGTTTCCCGTTGCACCTGAGTCAATGAGGGTGGTGGTTTCGATGATTCCATGTACAGAGACGGAGAGACGAAGGGTTCTATTGTCTTTGGGAGCTACAAGTACATGGTGGGTAGTTAGAGAAGAAGACATTGAGGCAGCTTCTCTTTTCAAAAATCCTTGGCTTTTTGAACATTGGCGAAGTTGATGGCATTGACTTCTTCCATGGAGATGATTGGGGAAGTTTCATCATAGCACATCTTGAGGATGGAAAGTATCTTGCTTTCATTCTTTCCAGCAGTTTGGAGAGAGCTTACGTATTGTTGGAGCGAGGAAGGTGAGGGTGTGGGGACTACTGGGGCAGTGATGGTGGTTCGGACGTTTTGGGGGTGAGGGGGAGAAGAACGACTGGGGATGGTTTGTCTGCAGTTTTGGGCGTTGTGCCTGGTCAACCTACAACGAAAGCATCGTCCTTCCTTGATGCATTTAGCGCGTTCTATAGAAGTGAGTTTGGTGAGGTTTACAGAGTCTATGTCCATGGCATTGGGGTCTCGAGGGGATCTGGTGGATGTGAACGAAGGGGGGGTGTTTCCAAGGTGAAGGGCTTGGATTCTCATTTTTTGGGTGTGGAAAGCTTTCGCTTTGGTTACCCAGTTTTCAACAGTGATGGGGACTGTCCCCATGGAAAGAATCATGGTGGTGATCTGTTGGTCAAGACCAAGGGTGAAGTGGTTGATGAGGGTGGTCTCATCAGTGATGTTGGACTTCCCAGCTAGATTCTGGAAGTTAGTGATGTATTGTTGAAAGCCATCTCCAGTCTGGGTGATTTTCTGCTGGAGTTTGGCTAGTTCAAAGCGTGCGTTTGCTTTGATGTCATAGGGGAAGAAAGTGGTCTCGAAGTTAGTGACGAACTCCGAGAATGTCTTTCCTGTGGTGATGGTCACATCGGCCATCTTATCATACCAGGATTCAGCGAAGGAAGCTCCTCTTTCTTCGGGCATTTTGTTTAACGTGGTCATGATACGAGTGACATCTCCAGGGTATAGGGTGTCATTCAAGATGAAGTAGGCTCTCATGGCCTTGATCCATCAGGAGGCATCAGCGGACTTCCCAGAGAAGTCAGCTGGGAGAGCCACTTTGAGTTCGGATCTGTTGGTAGACATGGGGGGTGGGCTTGGTTGACGAGGGGGTGGACTAGGTTGACGAGGGGGTGGACTGGGTTGATGAGGGGGTGGACTGGGTTGACGAGGGGTGGGAGTACTCGGATTTCTGAGGGGTTGGCTCCTAGACTGAGGTGCATACGAGGGATCAAGGAGTGGAGTTCTGCTAGATCCGGTGATTTGTCTTAAGGGTGTCCAGTACCTGGTAAGATCTGGGAGGTCTGAGTCGGACTCTTCTGGCGCTCGGTATGACATGGTGGAGGGGTGGTAGGTCCTTCACCTGAGTAGGTGGGACCGAGAATATTCTTGGTCTTTTGTTATGTGAGGTGTACCAACAAGATCTCGTCGTAGACTTGAAACGTTAAGGCAATACTCACGAAGAGACCGATGTCTTAACAGATCAATCTAGGAGTGGTGCTAGGGCGAAGAGACAAGGCTTCAAGGGATAGCTTGAAGTAGATCTCAGAGTGAGACTTGGTAGTACACTTATATTGTGAAGACCAAGAATGCGGAATACATGGTAACAAAGACTATTTATAGGATAGCACATAGCGCACAGACCAAGGAATACTATGGAATAGAGGAGAACGATTAGGCACGAGAGAGCCTAATTAGGAGTGATGGTGTCCAAGGTCAAGGGACCGAAGATAGCTAGAGGCTGGACCTCCGATAAGGAGATAAGCCTGTCAGGGGCGATAAGACATAGTCTGTCGATAAGAAAAGAAACGGAAAAAGAGTATGACGAGTAGTATACAATGAGAAGGAAAGAAAACCGTAACAGATGTGCTTGACACCCCCACCCTTGTCCTTGCCATTGAACAAGATCCCATGTTCAATGATGACTTCACCTCTTAGGACCTCATTCGCATCTTCCATGGTACCTCTCACTTGTCAAGGATGATTTGGGCTACTCCCTCTCCCAACCAAGCAGTATACTTCTCCCTCACTGGAATTTCCCATAATGTCCTCCTTACTCTTTTCCATTATGGTTTCCATATGTACATTGAATCTATTCCCCCTAACATCATTTATCCTGTCTTCCATAGAATTTTTCTTTCTATGCCTTGAAACCAGTGAGACCATTACTCTCAATCAATAGATGATCTCTTACTTAGCCACCCTTACTCCACTTCTCTCCTGGTACCTCCCCCTCGTTCTTCAGCTCTTTCCTCTCACATTTTCTCCCCTCTCCCAGCAGATACCCCTATGGCCATTGCCTCCAGTGAGTCTGACTCTGACTCTGAAGATTCTATCCATTCTGCTGCCCACACTCCCCCATCCATTCCCACTGTTATCGCTTTGCCCACTGGAAATGTCCTTTCCTCCCCCACCCAAGTTCTACCCCACCATGACCTCCTCAGACTACCCCTAGCCTCTGATACCACTCATTGCTTTCACTGTCATGGCTTGGGTCACTATCAACAGAACTGCCCCACCTATTGCTGCCCCAACTGTCGCACTATCCAATTGGGCCATCTCGCCTGTGAATGTTTTACTGTCCACTGCGACTTCTGTAATCATTGGGGACATAGCGACAGATTCTGCCCCACTTGAATCTGTGGAACTTGCTCTCAATATGGGCACATCATTAGTGACTGTCCTTTTGAGCATGCTACCCCCTCTCAGCAGATGGTGATCTATGGCCCTGCCACCTCATCCTCTACCTAATCCCTGGGGAAGATGGGGTTTGGTCATTGAGCAAGGAGCTCAATTATATGAACAGGGTAATGTTACCATTTTTCTCCCTTTTCATAGTATTCTTCTTATTGTCTCCTTTTCTTCTTGGTGCAACTGGAGACAACAAACCTCTCATTGAGTCTCCAGTGCTTACCTAGTGATATCTAGTTCCTCTGCTCTCTGTTTCTCTTGTTTACCTGTAACTAATCATAACTACACCATGTCTATCATTGTGGACTAACCACTCTTTGCTGACTCTCTTATGTCAGCTAGTTCCCCAACCTTCCATAGCATTCCATAGCTGCTTACTCATCGTTTTCTCTGATATTCTCTCTATTTCCATGGTCCATGTGCTGGTCTTGCTTCTATAAAAGCCTAGTAGTTACTCCTCTTGTGCTTCATACTTGATCTATGCAATCTAGGCATACTTTCTTAGTGTCATCCCAAGTTTGCTTCAATCCTTGAAGCCCTAGTCTCTCGAATCTCCTTAGTCATTCTTGTTTGAGAAGTCAGTCTTTTCATGAGTATCGCCTCAACCAAGACAAACATCCCTTGAAACCTTGCTTGTATGCTCCGCATATTATGCTGCACTGCAATGTTTTCTTGTTTTATGATTGGGGCAGCAACAGAAGCTGTGACCAGTACTGCCACTAGTGGAGCGGCTTGAGGAATAGTTGGCACCAGAGCTGGCATAGCCCAGGCGGGGTAGTATGGCTGTGCTGTGGGGAGAGTGCAAAGAGCTGAGCCTGTTAGTAAGAATTTCGTGGCGTCCACAACATCATCAACCGGGTAAGGGTCTAAAGGGTGATGCACAGTCATGGTAATAAGTAAACATTGGTGGACTTGGATCTCAAGATCAGCCAGTAGACCAGCAAGAAAGAGAGCATCACAGTCGAGGTCGGAGAGTTTTCTGGTGATGATGAGGAGCTGAGTGATCTTCAGGAACTTTCGTTGGTATTTGCTGAGTTCCTCTATGGTTCTCATCAGCTTAGCCCTGTATTCCTGAACCAAGTATTGGATGTCAGCTTGACAATAATGGTTAGCTCCTTCACAACCGGAGTATAACTTTTTAACTGCATTGACAAAGTCAGCCCATACTGCAGGAATGACGGTTGCTTCTCAGAGAAGTTCCCATCCTTCCAACTCTTCAAGGTTGGCATATTGTATAGCAGTGCAAATCATTTTGGCTTCCATGATACTGGCAGCTGTGCTGAGTAGTTGGATGTCTTCAAGGAAGCATGGCAATAAGGCCAGCATCTTCCTGTCAAACTTCAGGGCATTCTGGATGCTGCACAAGGGCATCTGTGGTGGTTGTTGGTTCATTGGAGGTGCTGGTGACATAAAGTGGCAAGAGCTAAGAGGAGGGAGAGAAAGGAAGAAGAGTGTAGATGGGAGTATGGAAGATATGGTGGTGGAGGACAGTGTTATTGAAGGGGCTGGTGCTAAGGCTGGTGGAAGCGGTGGGTCTAAGTATGAAGTGGCAGATGGTTCTAGAAGATAGGAGAGGGATGGGGTTGATAATGAGGAAGACGATGGCAATGATGAGGAACATTCGGAGGATAGCGGCATGAGCGGTGAGGAAAAACAGGAGATGGGGAATGATGATTGTTTCAGTGGTGTGGACTGTATAAATGCTCCAGGGACCTGACCACTGAAATTCAGGAGCTTGGGTAAATCTCCCTGAGTTCGATTAGGGTCGGCAGTCTGGGTGGTAAGGGTCTGTAAAGAGACTGGTGATTGTTCATTAGTCTCAAACAGTGAAGGGGAATAGTTGCATGATGCAGTGGACCAATTGGAATGGTCTATACTTAGTGGTGATGGGTCGGAGTTGTGGTCTGACGGATGACTAATGTCAAAGTTGGATAATTCAGGGAGGTCGGAGTGGTTGTGTCGAGTGTTGTGAGGTGAGACCAGTTGCAAGAATAGTGAATCTTTGCTAATTTGCAAATTCCGGAAATGGTCGAGAAAATTTTCAAGTTCTTGTCATTGGGTGGTAGGTCAAAGACTTCAGTATCTGGAGCCTCTTTGTGAATCCCTCGCAGTGGGCTCCAGTTGTAAAGATCCTGCTAAGGCTGGAGGGACTTGAGAAGTGTAGCCTACAAGTCCTGGCCAAAGGAAGGGTGAGGGGAGCAAATAGATTCATCCCAAAAGGGATTCTGGAGAAGAGGAAGGTCAGAAACGAAGTCTGGAGGACTCTACCAAGAAGTCTGGTGAAGACTGGGCAGAGAATGTATGGGTGGTGGTATGACTGGTAGACTGGTTGACGAAGACAATGTCAGTGAAGAAAGAAATGAGATGTAAATGTTGGGCATTGGACATTGGATGTTGGCAGAGACAATGACAATAGCATTTAGTGTAGTTTGGACGTTGTGAGCAAAAGGTAGCTCTGTTGCAATATGCAATACAAAGATTTTATGGACCAGGCATACCTGTGTCTGTGACTAGCATTTGAATGATGGAAGAAAGTTTGATGAAACAAAGATGACCCCTTTCAGGCCACTGTGAAACTCTAAGGTATGAGACCAATAAAGCTGATCAGCCCAGCGATAGTTGGCCATAAGTAAAAGTAAAAATGAAAGTCACCATAGTCAACAAAAGGAAAAGGAAAAGTGGGGTAAGTACAGTAGATAAGGATGTAATGTATGCAAAGAGAAACAAGTATGAAGGTAAAAGTGGATGGACCAGAGTAGTCCAGGAAAGACCAACAGTACCAGAGTACCAGTCTTACCACTGGACTTGGGTGGAGTGACGAATGGGAAGTCGGTAGGCATAGGAAGGAGTATAAGTGCACTGGAATTATAGATAATTGGGTGATACAATCGTAGAGACACACCACTCTCTACACTGGTCAAAATGGACTGACCTGGTTGGCATTAGGCATGGGCATGGGAGTATGACTGTCAAGGAATGGGTAGCTGCCACGACATAATGGTATGAATACATTTGGTAATGCCCTATTCGCTCCCCTCAGACCAGTAGACCAGTCGATGAAGATGATGTTGGTGAAGAAAGAAACAAGACGTAGACGTTGGGTGTTGGACATTGGACATTGGCAGAGATGATGACAATAGTGTTTAGCGTAGTTTGGACATTGTGAGCAAAAGGTAGCTGTGGTGCAATATGCAATACAAAGGTTTTATGGACTGGCCATACCTGTGTCCATAACTATGGCTTAAGCGGTACTTAAGCGAAGTCAAAGATTAGCATTTGAATGATGGGAGAAAGTTTGATGAAACAAAGACAACCCTTTCAGGCTGCCATGAAACTCTAAGGTATGGGACCAATAAAACTAATTGGCTCAGCAATAGTTGGTCATAAGTAAAAGTGAAAACGAAAGTCACCATAGTTGACGAAAAGAAAAGACAAAGTGGAGTAAGTAGGTAAGGATGGAATGTATGCAAGGATAAACAAGTGTGAAGGTAAAAAGGGACAGACCAGAGTAGTTCGGGAAAGACCAACAGTACCAGAGTACCGGTCTTACCACTGGACTTGGATGGAGTAATGGGCAGGAAGTCAGTAGACGTAGGAGAGGGTATATGTTGCTTGGGAATGATAGGGAATTGGATGATATGACCATAGAGACGCACCACTCTCTACATCTGCTGGGGACTTTGAATACTGACTGTCCCCAGTCAGTCACAGCATTGTGCTGACTAAGCACAGTGTGAAGTTTGAATGGTGGCAGTCTAGTTGCATTGTGTCTGCTGTGTCTCTCTTCATATTCCACTCCATCCACCAGTCTTTCGAAGACCTTTTCATATGATTATGGACACCACTTATATCACTCCACAAGTAGTTTCACTTCATATTAGTTCATCTGGACTTGTCTGGACTATAAGTACCATGTACTTAGGATTTTACAATCCAGTTTCCTTCATATTGGATTCTCACCATGCTGCCATATTCATCTGCATTGTCTCTGGCCTGTCACCACCATCATTTGTCATGTCCCCACACTTCCTGCTCATCATTGTTTCTACTCCAGACTTCTGGACTTCTTCTGGACTACCTCCGGACTGTTCTTCCTTGGGCAGTACCCACTCAGGCAGGTTTCTCTGCACTTCTCTTCATAGTTGGACCCCTTTGGGATGATATTTGTCTCCTTCAACCTCCCTGCAAGCTCAGGACTACTCTCTGCTAGTCCTCCAAGTCAACTTCTCTGTTTTACACTGACTCCACTCTGAATCCACTCTGACTCTGTATTGTCCCTCACCTAAAGGCCTTCAGGGGTTCAGGCCTAAGAGAGGGATACTGTCACATACCAGATTTTAATCCAGTCCACTCTGATCCTCTGAAACCATCTCTGGTCTTGCACCCACCAACTCCAATGCTATCTTGCTCAGAGCCCAACTCTGAGACTTCGGAGATGTCCTCAGAAAACCTTCATATGTCACTCTCCATTTCTATCATGTTAGTCTGTCTTTATATATATTAGTCTCACTCTTGTTTCCCCTCTGATCCTATGTACACTGCTCCATTCTCCATACTTCTGGTGTACAGCTCTGGTTACTTATCTTCTGACTCTGACTTACTTACCAATCTGTTACTAAGAACACTTACTAATACATCTCCAAACTCCATATATAAACTCATAGAATTACTCTGTACATTCTTTAGTTCGAATATCAACTATTTCCAACTCCTGATCTCTGATCAGTCCAATTTATTCCCAACTCCTGATCCTTGAATCCCCTCTGACAATCCTCTCTGAATCCCTGAAGGGTCTTGAAGACTCCTTCTCCTCCTCATCATTGTCCTCATTGTTGTTTACAACATTGAGTGCAACACCTCTGAACCTCCAAACTCCGGCCTCCAAAATCAGGGCAATGATTCTGAGCAAAGGCATACCACATATGGTGAAGCCAAGCCCCAGCCCCCAGCATAACTCTGAAGTTTTGGAGTTAGCTCCAGAGTTGAACTGGATTTAACACAGACTCACACATGGAATGGACACAGATGCAGACACAGACACTTGGTCCCTGACATTCAGCCCCATATGGCACACTACACGTTGACAGTCATCATCGCTGGTATTCATCCCATCATACATATCACACCCGGAGCTCATTCTCCCTCATGCTCCTTCTCTCCATTTATTGTCCAGAAACATACTATCATCCAAATTGGTCTCCAATGAACAATACTACCCATGTACCAGCATAATATATGCCTATCCATCCATCACTAGATGCACCATCGACCCTGTCCATTCACTGCTATGAACACCATCTGAAATGTTACCCCAGGCAAATGCCTGACTGGGGACAGTCAGTATTCAAGTCCCCCTCAGGTGTAGAGATCCATAGGTCTCTACAGTCATATAGCATGATTTCCTTTGGTTTCACCATTGCCACATCATTTCTCCCACCATTCATTCTATCTGCCATCCAACCCGGAGCCAGTCTGGTCCACCTTTGGTCCCATCCATTGAAGTCTGGTAGTCCAAGTAAGTCCACCCAGTCATATACAAGACCAGTTCCTTTGTCGTTCATCACCCCTTCTTTACTGGTCTTTCAAAGACCTTTTCATATGATTATGGACACCACTTATATCACTCTGCAAGTAGTTTTACTTCATATTAGTTCATCTGGACTTGTCCAGACTATAAGTACCATGTACTTAGGATTTTACAATCCAGCTTCCTTCATGTTGGATTCTCACCACACTACTGTATCTGTTACATCTGAACCATCCAAGGGTGAAGCGTGACAAAGGTGTCTGGGCTAGCGTACCAGGGGAATGCAGCGGAACTGTCCCGGCGGGTTCTACTACCATGAGGTTGGAGGCTCATGGCTTTCAAAGGATGAGTGGTGAGAGAGGCGAAGCCTCGAGATGACCCCGAAGGGTTCAAGGGACTGAGGCGACCAGACGGGAGATGGTTGTATGATGAAGTCAATGGTCAAAGTGAGGAATACAAGGTAGTCGTACTATGCTTATATACTGTAACAGTGAGTGCATAGACCATGTAATAGATATAGTAGTGAGTCATGGCTAAGTAGTAGTCCATGAGGAGCGGGAGAGATCTATGTATAGACGAGAGATGATATGCCGATAGGCAGACGTACTGCGAGGGACATATGATGGCCGTCTTGGCCAAGGAGGTTGTGTGAGAGCACGCAAGGATAGCCGAAGGCACGAGGAGTGCCAAGGTGATAGATATGAGGCGGCTGTTGGAGCCAAGGGAACATGTAAACGTAGACAGAGGCACGAGGAGTGCCGAGGGGACGAATGGCTGTTGGAGCCAAGAGGGTGCACGTGGACATGCGGGTATAGGTGAAGGCACGAGGAGTGCCGAGGCGATGGATAAGAGATGGCTGTCAAGGCCAGGGGGACACGTAGTAGACGCGTGAGCTAAGACAGGGGCACGAGGTAGTGCCAAGACATGGGATAAGGGATACGCGTGGGAGGGACGTGTAAGCTAGGAGCTGGGGAGTCTGCAGAGGGTACCGGGACATGACGATAGGAGGGGACCGGGATACGCAGGGTGAGTACCAGTCGATAGCGAGACGCGGGTTAGGTGTAAGCATCATGTGGCGAGGCGCATAGGTCACGAGGGGTGAGCGGTCACGTGGAAGTCACATGGAGGGTCCTAGGGCAGATGCTAGAGGGAACTTGGAGGTAGCCGAGGACTAGGCATAGGGCGAGGGTATCTCCGAGGTAAGAGAGACCGGAGGTCACATGGAAGTCACGAGGGTCATGGAGGTCACATGATAGACACGGGTGTCTGGGGAAGTCGCAGAGACACGACGAGAGGACGCGGTGCTGGAGGTAGCTGGGTCTAAGGTTAGCTAAGGGTTAGCTAAGGGTGACTGGTAGCCTAGGGGCTAGCAGCGACGGGGACATGCTCGGAGATAGCCGAGGACTAGCAAGGGCAGGGACATGCTCAGAGGTAGCTGAGGGCTAGGCCAGGGGACGACGAGGAGACTCCTACAGAGGCTAAGAAGAGAGGGTACTCTCCTGTAGGGTCGACGAGGGTGCGGGGACGGCGCGTGGAGGCGCGTGGATGAGAGACGAGGACACGTGACGAAGGAAAAAGCCTAGGGGTATTTGCGAGTTATAATAGTATCCATCCATATTGTCTCTGGCCCATTGCCACCATTGTTCATCATGTCCCCAATGCTTTCCGCTTGTCATCTTCTCTACTCCAGACTTCCAGTCTTTATCCAGACTACCTCTGGACTGTTCTTCCTTGGGCAGTATCCACTCAGGCAGGTTTCTCTGCACTTCTCTTCATAGTTGAACCCCTTTGGGATGATACTCATCTTCTTCAACCTTCCTGCAAGCTTAGGACTACTCTCTGCTAGTCCTCCAAGTCAACTTCTTTGTTTTACATCACATCTGGGGTAAAGCTTCATGATGGCAAGGGTGAAAGCATACCAGTTAGCGGGGGTAGCAGTAGCTTCGTCTAACATCTGCCAGAGCTTAGCTTTGTTGAGGTCAGCATAGCAGATGGCATATTGAATCTTCTTTGCATTGGTGAGTGTGATGAGATTTCCAAGCTGGTCTACTTCAGCAAGGAAAGGCAGCAGGGTGATGGCAGATAGACCAGTGAACTTCGAAGCATCTGGGTGAAATACAAGTGGCATCTGGAAGGAGATCAACAACATGTTGGACATAGACCGGATCATTTGGTGGACAGGCTGTAGACTGGTAGTGGACAACATGGGTATGGAAGGGATGGTTGGGCATAGTAATTGAGTTTTGGCTGATAAGTAAGGGCCAGGGACAGATAGACATTTCATCAGTGGTTGTTGAAACTCTAATACTGGTCCTAACAGCAGCAGTTGCATCCAGGGCACAATTAGCCTAATCGGGAATCAGAGTTTCAGACTTGTTGAATTGGCTGTCAGTCAACTATGTCATGGATGGATGGATATGGATTGGCATTTGTTGGCAGCTAGAGATGGTTCAGTCTTCAGCTAGATCTGCCTGAATATGATTAAGGTCTGTCAGGATTGGTGGTCAGGGTTAGCAACAAGACCAGGTGGAGTGATGGAAAAATTTGTCAGTTATGGTGTAACCGAGCTCAGGTAGCTCAGGTAAAATATTTCAGTGATGGGAGACATTGTTGGTTGTTGGGTGACAGCGGCAGTTGTGATGTGCTGAAACAAATAGGACTATTGGAATATCAGATCCCGAATAGTATCAGTAAAATTTTTGAAGTAAAAGTTGGGCGGTAAGTGAGGGTTTCTCTGAATACTTCTGTGGGCCCCTCATGGTGGGCTCCAGTTGTAAAACAGAGAAGTTGACTTGGAGGACTAGCAGAGAGTAGTCCTGAGCCTGAAGGTAGGTTGAAGGAGACAAATATCATCCCAAAGGGGTCCAACTATGAAGAGAAGTGCAGAGAAACCTGCCCAAATGGATACTGCCCAAGGGAGAACAGTCTGGAGGTAGTCCAGATGAAGACCAAAAGTCTGGAGTAGAGAAGACAACAAGTGGAAAGCATTAGAGACGTGACAAATGATGATGGCAACAGGCCAGAGACGTTTCAGATGGATATGGTGGCATGGTGAGAATCCAACATGAAGGAAACTGGATTGTAAAATCCTAAGTATATGGTACTTATAGTCCAGACAAGTCTGGATGAACTAATACAAATTGAAACTACTTGCAGAGTGATATAAATGGTGTCCATAATCATATGAAAAGGTCTTTGAAAGACCAGTAAAGAAGGGGTGATGAAATGACAATGAACCAGTCTAGTATATGACTGGGCAGACTTACTTGGACTACTGGACTTTGACAGATGGGACTGGAGGTGGACAGGACTGGCTCCAGGTTGGATGGCAGGTGGAATGAACAATGGGGATGATGATGTGGTGATGGTAAAACCCATTGAAATTATGCTATATGACTGTAGAGACCTATGGATCTCTACACTGTAGGTCTACAAGGGCTAGACCATTGGAACATGTCATATACCAGATTTTAACCCAGTCCACTCTAATTCTCCAAAACCATTTCTGGTCTTGCACCCACCAACTCTGACACTATCTTGCTTGGAGCCCAACTCCAAGACTTTGGAGATGTCCTCAGAAAACCTTCATATATCACTTTCCATTTCTATTATGTTAGTCTGTCTCTATACAGTGGCTCAAACAACTGTCCCAATGTTTGGGTATTTTTCACTAATTACAATATTATGACTCAACATATGATTGTAACCATTTGTTATTGGTGGATGGAAGGAAGCCCTTGCTAATAGCTACAAATTGGTGCCTTGGTCAAAAGATTTGGATAGGACCTAGTGAAATGGCAGCCAAATTAAAATGCTACCTTAT
>JBBPLO010000242.1:0-25680 GCA_038089835.1 Retiboletus flavoniger
CCAGGAACGGGAGGTCATTAATTTCCGAGCTATCTCGTGAGCTGCGAGGGCTTCCTTTCGAGAGGAGTCTAGGGAAGAGAGGCGTTCTTCTAGAGCGGGGATGAAGGTTTTTCCGAAGGGGGGGAAGGATCGAGGTTCGTAACCGTAGAGTATGGAGAACGGGGATCTTTTGGTGGAAGAGTGTGGGGCAGAGTTATGGTGGAATTCGGTGGCTGGGAGTAGGGAGGACCAGGAGTTGAAGTTATTGGCACAGAAGATCCTCCAGAAGATTTCTAACTCTTGGTTTGTTCATTCAGTTTGGCCATCCATCTGAGGGTGGTAGGCAGAGGAAAGGCGAATGTCGTATTTGAGTATTCGGGCGAGTTCAAGGGCGAAGGCAGAGGCGAACTGGGGTCCTCTGTCAGAGATGATGGAGTCGTAGAGGCTGAACCTTTTGAAGACGTTTTTGTAGAATAGGAGGGCAACACCAGCTGCATCGATGGTTTTTGAGCAGGGGATGAAAATTACCCCCTTACTAAGGCCTTGGTCGACCACGACCATGATTGAATCGTGGCCATCGGAGGAAGGGAGATCAGTGATGAGATCTACAGAAATTTGGCGGAAGGGGAGAGGGGAAGTGGAAGCGATGGGTGATAGAGGTGGTCGGGTGGGATGAGTGTTGGGCTTAGACTGTTGGCAGGTGGGGCAACCTTTGATGAAGTTGCAGACAAAGGAGGAGAGTCCCGGCCACCAGAAGTCACATTCTAGGATAGCTTGAGTGCGGAAGGTGCTCATATGGCCAGAGAGAGGGGAAGAATGTGGGGAGTGGAGGAGGGAGGATCGAACGGCGGGTGGCACATACATGTGATTGCGGTAGAAGAGGTGACCGTTATCGAAGTGCCAGTCGGATAGGGAGGAGCGCGGAAAGAGGGGGGAGCTGGAGGAGAGGGCAGCTAAGGCATCGAGGACGAGGGGGTCGGTGGTTGAGGAGGATTTAATGTGATTGGCGAGGGAGAGGTCTAAGGCGTTAATGATGACAGGATCAGGAAGAATGGAGGCGTCGAGATTGTCGGAGGAGGTATCGATATGATCGTGGCGGGAGAGTGCATCGGTGGGGCCCATTTGGGGGCCGGGGGTGACTTTCCATAGGATGTCGAAGTCCTGTAGGAAGAGAGCCCAACGAGCTTGGCGGCGGGAGAGTTTGTGGGGGTCACGTATGTAGGAGAGGTTTTTGTGGTCGGTAATAATGGTGATGGGGAGTGAGGAACCTTGGAGGTATCTTCGCCATTCCGAGAGGGCTAGAATAACGGCGAGAAGTTCTCGGTCGTAGATGTCGTAGTTGCGTTCCACAGGGGCGAAAGTCTTCAAGAAGTAGGCGATGGGTTGTAAATCGCTGTTGACATCATGTTGCATAAGGACGGCACCAGCGGCAAGAAGGGAGGCGTCCGTCATGATGGAGAATGGTTTAGATAGATCCGGGAGTAAAAGAACCAGGGCGGAGCAGAACGACATGATAAGAGAGGAGAACGCACGTTCCTGTAGGGGGGTCCAGATCCAAGGTTGATCTTTTCGGGTTAGAAGAGTGAGGGGGGCGACGATGTTGGAGAAATTGGGGATGAATTTCCGGTAGAAATTAGCGAAGCCGATGAATAAACGAACACCTTTGACCGAGGAGGGAGGTTTCCAGTCGCAAATGGCTTGGAGTTTGAGTGGGTCCATGTGAAGTTCCCCTTGGCCGATTATGAGTCCCAGATATTCCATGGTGGGGGTATCGAACGAGCATTTAGTGATCTTTAGGGAGAGGTTATTCTCGCGTAATCTCTGAAGGACTCGTCATGTGCATTTGTGGTGGAGAGAGAGAGTCCCTTTTGTGTGTAGGCCGAGGTCGTCCATGTAGATTTTTAGCCAACGCTCGGCAATCATGTCCGCAAAGATGTGATTCATAAAAGCTTGGAAGGTAGAGGGTGCGTTGGAGAAACCGAAGAACATACAGGTGGGTTTGAATAGTCCAAGAGGGGTGATGAAGGCGGCTTTCCACTGATCCTCTTCGCAGAGGCGGATATTGTTATAGCCCCAACGAATGTCCATTTTGGTGAAGTAGTCTGCATCCTTCATTTCGTCGATGAGGTCAGATATGAGGGGTAGGGGGTAGGCATTGCGGATGGTGTGACTGTTGAGATATCGGTAGTCTTGGCATGGGCAAAGGGATCCATCCTTCTTTGGTATGAAGAAGAATGGGGAAGCCTGGGGGGATTTGGATGGGACGATTCGGCCAGTTTTAAGGTGTTCATTGATGAATGTTTGGAGAGCGATTTTCTCTGCAGGATTCAGGGAGTAAATCTTGGCGATTTTCAGGTGGAAGGTGTCTTTAAGGTCAATGGTATGATCAAAGGGGCGATGGGGAGGGAGTTGGTTGTGGGTGGATTCGGCGAAAATGTCAGCAAAATCTGAACAGAATTCGGGAATGGGTGTTTCTTTCTTTTGGGAGGCAATGGCAAGTTCGGTAGAGATGGTTGTTTTGTTCACGGATTCTTCGAGAAAGCCATTCAGGGGAGGATCCTCACGAAGAGACCTCTCAACCCTCTCAGGTGTCCAGGAAGGGAACGTGAAGGTGCGCGTTTGCCAATTGATGATGGGGTTCCAAGTGGTTAACCAAGGGGTGCCGAGAATGATTTGAGGTCTTTTTTGGCGAAGAACGAAGAGTGTTTCCGGGAATGACATGGCGCCACAATTGATAGATGTTTTGACTGCCCAGTTGATTCGACCGGATCGATTTTCGGAGCCATCTACATTAAATGCTAGGATGGGAGGGGAGAGTCGTCGGAGAGTGAAGCATCCTCTGGGGAGGAGTCTGGGGTCGATGAAGTTACCTGTTGCTCCGGAGTCTATGAGAGCGGTGGTGTCGACGGTTTGCTGTACAGTGACTTTGAGACGCAAGGTTCTATTGTTTGGTAAAGCTACTAGTACATTGGGAGAAGTAAACGTTGAGGTTACTTCTCGTTTCAAAAATCCTTGACTTCTTGGATTTTGGCAGTGGAAATTCCGTTAACCGCTTCTCCAGGAGCTTCCTTGGGGTCTTCTTTGTAGCACATCTTAAGTACAGAGAGAATTTCTTTCTCGTCCTTGCCTCCGGTATGAAGAGAATTGACGTAAAGTTCCAGCGGGGAGTTTTGTTTTGGGGGAGGGGCGGGGGGTCAGGCACTAGGGGTGGGGGTGTTGGTGAGGGCGGTGGTGGTAGTTTGTATCTGGACGGTTTGGGGGGTGTTGGCACTGGGGTTATTGGTTTTTCGACAGTTTCGGGCATTGTGGCCGATGATTCGGCAGCGGAAACATCTTCCTTCTTTGATGCACTTAGCTCACTCGGTGGGCGTGAGTTTTGCCAAAGTGGTGGTGGTATCGACTTCCATAGCATTGGGGTCTCGAGTGGTTCGTTGATTGAAAGAGAAGGGGGTGGGAGTGGAGCCGGTTTGAAGTGCAAGGATTCTCATTTTCTGGGCGTGGAAGGCCTTTGCCTTGGTTACCCATTCGGCGATGGTGGTGGGAACGGTTCCCATAGATAGAATCATAGTGGTGATTTGGTGATCTAGTCCGAGGGCGAAGTGATCGATGAGCGTGACTTCGTCAGTGATTCCCGACTTTCCAGAGAGGTTCTGGAAGTCAGTGATGAACTGTTGAAAACCGTCTCCGGAGCGAGAAGTCTTTTGACGAAGTTTGGCAAGCTCGATGTGGGCGGAGGCTTGGACGTCATAGGGGAAGAAAGTGGTTTCGAAGTCTTTGACAAAGTCATTGAAGGTTTTTCCGGTGACGATGGTCGTGTTGCCCATCTTATCGTACCAGGCTTCGGCGAAGGAGGCCCCTCGACCAGTGGGCATTTTGTTTAGAGCGGTCATGATCCACTCGGAATCGCCTGGGTAGAGGGCGTTGTTGATCAAGAAATACGCCTTCATGGCTTTCATCCATCGAGAAGCATCAGAGGAGAGGCCAGAGAAGTCTGCGGGGAGGGCGGCTTTGAGTTCAGAGGGCATGGTGGGCAAGGATGATCTAGACCAATTGATGGGGCTTGGGGTACAGGGAGGGGGAGGACTAAGTTGATGAGGGGGAGGACTAGGTTGATGAGGGGGGAGACTAGGTGGTGCTGGGGATGGACGAAGGGGGGTTCGTCCTACTAAGGATGGGTCAAGGGGGACTCGGCTGGAGCCAGCGAGTCTTCGGGGGTTTCGATATAAGGTGAGGTCAGGAAGATCAGAGTCTTCTTCCTCGGGTGCTCGGTAAGACGTGGTGAAGTTTTATGGGTCCATCACCTAGGTAGGTGGGACCAGGGATATACTTGATCTTTTGTTACGCGAAGCGTACAAATGATGGTCTCAAGGGAATCGTTCTTCTTAAGGCAATACTCATGAAGAGACCGACTTCTTAAGATGAAGGATTGAGAACTAGGACTGGGAGACTAAGGATGTGGACTAGGGATGACACTAGAAGTACGCTTGTATTGCGCAGATCAAGTATGAGATACAAAGGTACGAACTACAGGTATTTATAGGACGAGGACCAGCGCACGGACCATGGAAATGAATAGAACAATGAAGAAGAGAGATGACTAAGAGGAGGAAAAGGGAGTCATGGGAACTCTAGCTAGTATAAGAGAACTAGCAAGGAGGAGTTAGTCCAACGACGAGATAGTTAAGGAACAGCCATGATTGGCTACATGGAGACGAGCTAGGGAGATAGCGGAAGAGCTCACGATAACAAGATATGCTGAAGAAAGACGTTGGGATGATACATGTCTCCAGCTAGTCCAACAGACAAAAGACGAGATAAGGAGTATACGATGTGAAAGGAGAAAAACGGTAACACTGCGGACCTTTGTGACTGCGGATCGCTTCCACTTCATATTCCTCTTCTAGGTTAATGATATCTGGCGGTGGTTTCCAGAATGGAGTGCTGAAGGCTTGTGTGGTTCTATAAGGGGATAGTAGGGCTGCGTGGAAGGTGTCATGAATATGCCAAGAGGGTGGTAAGCGGAGTTTATAGGAGACAGGTGATAGGATGTGGGAGATTTCAAAGGGGCCGTAACATTTGGGAGCTAATTTCCGTGATGGGAGATTAAGGCAGAGATTGGTCACTTCAAGCCAGACTTGGTCTCCAACTTTCCACAGAGAGAAGCTGCGGGAGGATTGGGAGGAGATCACTCTTCGGGCGGATTCATGGGCAGCGAGTGCTTCCTTCCTATTTTCATCCAGTGTCGTTAGGCGGTCTTCTAGGGCAGGGATGAAGGTTTTCCCAAGTGGGGGGAAAGTTCTGGGTTCATAGCCATAGAGTAGGGAGAACGGGGATTTCTGAGTGGAGGAGTGGGGGGCAGAGTTATGGTGGAATTCTGCGGATGATAGGGCGCTTGACCATGAGTGAGGGTTGTTGGCGCAAAAGATGCGTAGATAGACTTCGAGCTCTTGATTTGTTCGTTCGGTTTGTCCATTGGTCTGGGGGTGGTATGCGGATAACAAGCGGACATTGTATTTAAGTAAGCATGCTAGTTCAAGAGTGAAGGCGGAGGCGAACTGGGGGCCTCGATCCGAAATGATGGAGTCATAGAGGCTGAATCATTTGAATACATTGTGGAAAAAGAGGAGGGCTACTCTGGCAGCATCAATGGTTTGTGAGCAGGGGAGGAGTACTACCCCTTTTGTAAGGCCATGGTCGACCACGACCATGATAGAGTCGAAGGAGTTGGATAGTGGGAGATCGGTGATGAGGTCGATGGAGAGTTGGTGAAAGGGCAGGGTGGAGGTTGAGGCAATGGGTAAGAGGGGGGGGTGAGAGGGGTGTGTGTTGACCTTGCTTTGCTGGCATGTGGGGCAACCCATGATGAAGTGCTTGACGAAGGTCGTGAGACCCGGCCACCAGAAGTCTCGTTCCAGGATGGATTTGGTGCAAAAGATGCCCATGTGACCGGTGAGTGGGGAGGAATGGATGGTGTGTAGTAGGGGGGATCTGGCAGATGGTGGGACGTACATTTGTTGACGGAAGAATAGATGGCCATTTTCAAAAGTCCAGTCAGAAGCGAGTGAGCGGGGAAACAGGGAGGATGACGAGGAAATTGCCTCTAGGGCACGAACTACCAGAGGGTCAGATGGTGTGGAGGATTTGATGAGGTCGGTGAGCGTGAGGTCGAGTGCGTTGATCACCAGGGGTTCGGGTATGATAGCGGAGTCGGTGTTGTCTAGAGAGGTATCTATTTGATCTCGCCAAGAGAGGGCGTCCGCTGGTCCCATCTTGGTGCTGGGGGTTACCCTCCATACGATGTCAAAGTCCTGGAGGAAGAGGGCCCATCGGGCTTGCCGTCGGGAAAGTTTACATGGGTCACGTAGGTAGGAGAGGTTTTTGTGGTCAGTGATGATTGTGGTGGGGTGGTTGGAACCCTGTAGGTGATGACGCCACTTGGAGAGGGCAAGGATGACTGCGAGGAGTTCGCGATCATAGATGTTGTAGTTGTGTTCAGCAGGGGCTAGGGTTTTGGAGAAGTAAGCTAGGGGGCAGAGATCGCCATTGGGGTCAGGTTGCATGAGAACTGCTCCAGCGGCAGACAGGGAGGCGTCGGTCATGACAGAGAACGGTTTTGTGGGATCAGGGAGAGCCAGGACGGGGGCAGAGCATAGGGCCGAGATGAGGGATTGGAATGCTTTTTGCTGGAGGGGGGTCCAGTTCCAGGTCTTGTTTTTCTTGGTGAGGAAGACTAGGGGGGCTATGATGTTGGAGAAGTTGGGAATGAACTTCCTGTAAAAATTGGCGAATCCAATGAATGATCTGATGCTGGTGACGGTTGTGGGGGGTTTCCAGTCTCGGAGAGCGATGAGTTTATGGGGGTCCATCTGCACTTCTCCCTTTCCGATGATGAGACCAAGGTATTCCATCATTTGGGAGTCAAAGGAGCATTTAGACAGTTTGATAGAGAGGTTGTGTTCACGTAATCTAAGGAGAACTCGTCGAGTACATTCATGATGGAGGGAGAGGGGTCCTTTGGTGCAGATCCCTAGGTCATCCATGTAGATCTTTAACCAGCATTCTGCGATCATGTCAGCGAAGATGTGGTTCATAAATGACTGGAACATGGAGGGGGCGTTGGAGAATCCAAAGAACATTACTGTGGGTTCGAAGAGACCTAGGGGAGTAATGAAGGCTGCTTTCCACTGATCAGATTCACGGATTCAGATGTTGTTGTATCCCCATCGGATGTCTATTTTGGTGAAGTGGTTGGCATCCTTTATGTCCTCAAGAAGATCGGAGACGAGGGGTAAGGGGTAGGCATTCCAGATGGTGTGGGTGTTCAAGTGGCGGTAATCCTGGCACGGGTGAAGGGTCCCATCTTTTTTTGGAACAAAAAAGAAAGGAGAGGCTTGTGGGGACTGTGATGGGATGATACGACCGGTTTTGAGGTGTTCCTCAATGAATTCCCTGAGGGATTCTCTCTCTTTGGGGTTCAGTGGGTAGACTTTAGCGATTTTCGGAACAAAGGAGTCCTTGAGATCGATAGTGTGGTTGAAGGGACGATGGGCAGGAAGGACATTGTGAGAGGACTCAGCGAAGACATCGGCGAAATCTTTGCAAAAATCGGGGATGGTAGTTAGGAGGGACGTTGTTTTTTGCGCAATTTCAGTAGAGATGGTTAGTTTGTAGATCTCTTCTTCCTCGGTCTCCTTCAGGGGAGGGCGCTCACAAAGAGTCCTCTCGACCCTCTGGGAAGACCTTGGGATAGAGAGGGTGCGACCCTTCCAGTCTATGTTGGGGTTCCATTTGGTTAGCCAGGGCATGCCCAGAATGATCTGAGGGATTTTTTGTCGTAGAACGAAAAGGGTTTCGACAGAAGAGAAGGAACCATGAGAAACAAGGGCAGTGATGGTCCAGTGGATACTCCCTGATATGTTCGGAGTTCCGTCTACGTTATAAGCCAGGATAGGGTGAGGGAGTTTCTTGAGATGGAAGTTTCCTCAAGGTAGGAGGCGAGGGTTGATGAAGTTTCCAGTCGCTCCGGAGTCGATGAGAGCTGAGGTTTCGACACTTTGTACTTTGACATCCAAATGGAAAGTTCTATTCTTTTGTGATGCTACGAGTACATGGGGGGAATCTAGGGAAGGAGATGTTGAGGCTGCTTCCCTTCTTAAAAATCCTTTGCCTTTTGTACATTGGCAAACTGAACTGCATTGACCTCTTCTTTGTCTTCATCATAACACATTTTTAGGATGGAGAGGATTTCTGTCTCGTCCTTGCCTGAGGTGCAAAGAGAGTTTACATACTGTTGAAGAGGGGATGGCAAAATGGGGGCTGGGGGTGGAGGGAGGGGGCGAGAGTAGTGGTTCGTACGTTCTGGGGGCAGTTGGTAGTTTTCTTACAGTTGCGAGCATCGTGTCCGATGGTTCGACAACAAAAGCACTGTCCCTCTTTGATGCATTTAGCTCATTCGGTAGGGGTGAGCTTGGTCAGGGTGGTGGTCGTATCTACCTCCATGGCATTGGGGTCTTTCCTGGAGGCACGATGGTTGTTGAAGGAGAAGGGAGTGGTGGTGGTCCCTGTGCAAAGGGCTTGGATTCTCATTTTCTGGGTGTGGAAGGTCTTAGCTTTTGTTACCCAGTCTGCGATGGTGGTGGGGACGGTTTCCATAGACAGGATCATGGTGGTGATTTGTTGGTCGAGTCCTAGGGTGAAGTGGTCGATGAGGGTGGTCTCATCTGTGATGTCGGACTTCCCTACGAGATTCTGGAAGTCGGTGATGTATTGTTGAAAACCGTTGTGAGAGTGAGTGATTTTCTGGCGTAGTTTGGCTAGCTCCAGACGGGCTGTGGCTTTTACGTCATATGGAAAGAAGGTGGTTTCGAAGTCTTTGGTGAAGTCTTGGAAGGTCTTTCCAATGATAATGGTGGGGTCGGCCATCTTGTTGTACCAAGCTTCAGCAAACGAGGCTCCTCGACCGGCGGGCATCTTATTGAGGGCGGTCATGATTTTTTCTGGGTCTCCAGGGTAGAGATTTGCATTGATCAAGAAGTAGGCATTCATGGCCTTCATCCAATGGGAGGCATCGGAGGAGGAACCTGAAAAGTCAGCTGGGAGAGCGGCTTTGAGTTCTGAGGGCATGGTTGGAGAAGGGGAGTGGGAGAGGAGAATTGGGCTGGGTTGACGAAGGGGTGGGCTAGGTTGACGAAGGGGTTGACTAGGTGGTGCAGGTGAGAGGCGAGGGGGGGCTCTTCCTACAAGGGATGGATCTAATGGGGTTCTGCTTGAGCCTGCGATTCATCAAGGGGTTTGGTATCTGGTAAGATCCAGAAGGTCTGAGTCTTCTTCCTCGGGTGCTCGGTAAGACGTGGTGATGGTTGGTGGGTCCTACACCTAGACAGGTGGGACCGGAGATAATTCTCGATCTTTTGTTATGCGTAGCATGCTAAGGAGGGCTAGAGGGACGAGAGAGTTGTCTACAGGCGATGCTCACGAAGAGACCGACTTCTGTTAGAGACTTCGGCAAAGGAAGTGAGCCTTTTGAGTTACAAAAGTCACCAGGGCCTTAAGGGACAAAGGAGGGACTCAAGGATATACGCTAGTATTGCGCAGATCAAGAATAAAGACCTGAGATACAGGGAGAGTGAGAAATATATACACTGATGGGAGTTCACACGCACGGACCAGATAGAGTTAGGGTACGACTAAGTACGAGAGAACTTAGTTAGGAGGGGAAGGTCCAAGGAGATATCAATGAGACGAAGTGGTTCTATGGAAAGCAAGCTAGGGATAACATAGAAGGTCCTCCAATGAAGAGGTATACTTCCTGTGCCCGAGAGACACAACATCTTCGGTAGGAGATTAGGGAAGAAAAACGTACTACTAGGAGAACGCGATGATAAGGAAAGAAAATCGTAACATTGGGCACTGATAGACTTGGCAGTCGGGCTGAAAGTGGCCGAGGCGGTGGCAGTGGAAACATGCCTGGCGGTATCTGGGATGGGAAGGCATGAGGGCGGTGGTGCCGTCGTTGCCAGTCCAGAAGGCTTCAGCTCAGTCTAGAAAGTCTACTTCTGCCGGGTCAAGGGGGGATGCAGATGTGGAGGGGGTAGAGTTGGCTTGGCAAGCCGCACGTTCAGAGTGTTCCTTCAGGTACTGGTCAAGATCCTGGAAGAACTCGAGGCTTCCGAGTTGGTAGGCAAGGAGGAGGGTTATGGCGCATGCATCTCAGTAGATGGTGGAGATGACGGAGTGGAGGCAGGTGTGCTGTGTATCCGAGGGGTTTGGAGGGATGAGGCCGAGATGGGCAATCTGCAGGTAGAGTTTGGAGACAAGCTCCAGGGGGGAAGCGTCCTTGACGAAGAACTGCATGGGTATGAGGAGGTGGGCATCAGTTAAGGCCGACACGAGTTCCTGGAGGTCGTCTCGGGAGGGGTAATCTTCGCGCAGACGGTGCGCGTTGACAGGGACGTCAACACTGAGGATGGGTGCCAGTACGATGGTGGTGAAGGTCATGGGGGGAAGTTCGGGTGAGTGGTCTCCCCAACATGGGGGAACTGCAGTAGGGGATCTCCATCCGGGGGAAGGAGCATGGGAGGAAGAGGTCATGGGGTCATACATGGTGGAGGCGTGCGAAGCTATAGTAGGAAAATCTATGGGTAAATCGTTGGCAAGGACGACGTTATTGGTGTCAGCTAATGGAGATGACAGAGGGGGAGAAGAGCAAAGGGACGATATGGTAGTAATGGAAGACATATTTGTTTCGACGGTTTTGTTTCTTTTGGTATACTACGATGGGAGAGAGAGAGAAGGGGTTTAGGAGGGGAAGGCATGGGGGTGTGCCTTCTTATAGGCAGAGAGGGTGGTCCGTGCATTTCTTAGGTCCTTTTCGGGGAGCCAGGAGTCATCATCAGTGGAGTATCCTTTCTACCGAACTAGATAGTGGCGCTTATCCAAAGCACCGCAATGACGTATGATTTTTTCTATTTTGTACTCCGCTTGTCCACCAATGAGCTCCAGCAGGTTCTTTTTGAAATGGGGGCTGTAAACGGCGTTTTGGCGGTAGGGTGATAAGAGAGAAGCATGGAATGTGGGGTAGAGTTTCCACGTTTTAGGGAGGGCTAGGCGATAAGAGACAGGGGCTAGGACGTCAGTGATAACAAATGGTCCTTCTCTTTTAGGAGCGAACTTGGGATTGGCCAGTTCCTGGCGGAGGTTTCGGGCCTCGAGCCATATCTTATCTCCTTTGCCGAAAGGGGTAAAGGGTCGTTTATTCCAGTTGATCATCACTTGGCAAGCCAGTTCGTGAGAAGCAAGAGCTTCATTTCGGGCAGAGGAGAGTTCTTTGAGTCAGGTTTCGACAGCCGGGACATTGGTGGATGGGACTAGAGTGGGTAGGGGGTTAGGCTCGTACCCCATGAGGAGGAAGAATGGGGATTTGTTAGTAACCGAGTGGGGGTGATGGTTGTGAGTGAACTTGGCTAGGGGAATTTTACTGGCCCACGAGGTGGGGTTGTCTCTGCAGAAGATGCGGAGGTAGGTTTCTATCTCTTGGTTAACCCTCTCAATTTCTCCATCGGTTTGTGGGTGGAATGTGGTGGAGAGAGCGAGCTTATAGTTAAGGATTCTTCCTAGTTCTTTGGAGAAGGCAGAGGCGAATTGAGGGCCACGGTCAGAGATGATTTTGTCTGGGAGTCTGTATCGGGAGTAGACCTTGTGGGCGAATAGGGTGGCGATTCTGTCGGCGGTGACGGTTTTCTTCGTGGGGCAAAGAATTACGCCCTTCGTAAGGCCATGGTCGACCACGACCAGGAGACTATCAAATCCATTGGAGATGGGCAGGTCCATGATCAGATCGCAGGAGATCTGTTGGAAGGGATGGGTGCAGGAGGAGCAGATGGGAGTCAATGGCAGGGAGGTCGGATGAGTGTTTGTTTTGTTTTGTTGGCAGATGGCGCAGCCGGCTACATAGTTATGGACATGGGCGGCAAGGCCGGGCCACCAGCATTCGGCCGAGACAAGTTGGTGAGTTTTTAAGTAGCCGGGGTGGCCGGCGGTAGGGTGGTCATGGTACTTGGCAAGGATCGCTTGGCAAGAGTTGGGGGGAATATAGAGGCGTCCATGGAAGGTGAGGGCACCATTGATGGATTGCCAGGGAGAGAAGCATGCTCGGAAGGATGCAGGGAGAGGTGCAGAGAGGGATTGGATAGCCTGGAGGGCGGTGGGGTTGATGGTGCACTTGTCTGATATCTGTTTGGCTAAAAGGGTATCGATGGATGTGATGAATGCGGTTTCAGGGAGGAGAGTGATGGCGGTGTTGTCTGTCTCGTGGGAGTTAAGGTCAGGACGACAGGATAACGTGTCAGGGGTGCCAAGTTTGGTAGTGGGGGTGTAGGAGAATTTGAGATCGTAGTCGGCGAGGTCAAGGAGCCAGCATACCTGACATCGGTTAAGGTCCTGGGGTTTTCAGAAGTAAGTGAGGTTTTTGTGGTCGGTGAAGACCTTGACAGGGAAGGGGGTGCCCCTAAGGTAGTGTTACGATTTTCTCCTCAAGATAGGCTTCACCCCTATCTTTTTCCTCTAGCTCCTCAGTCATCTTCAGTCCATGGCCCGGTCTACCCTGCGCCCGCTCTATTTCTCCCTCATTGTCTCTAGTTCACGGCCCGGTCTACCCCGCGCCCGCTCTGTTTCTCCCTCATCGTCTCTAGTTCACGGTCCGGTCTACCCCGCGCCTGCTCCATTTCACCCTTATCATCTCTAGTCCACGGCCCAGTCTTCCCCATGCCCGCTCTATTTCACCTTATCTTTAGCTTATCTTGCCACATGCCTCTCATCACCCAGGACTCCACTGTCACATGTATCACTGCCTATCTATCACTGACGTGTATACCTTAGTCATACCCTAGATTCCTTCACATTCTTCGACCTTCCATGGTCCGTGCCCTAGATACCCTTAGTATATAAACCACTAGCACATACCCATGTACATCATTCTTAGTCTCACTTTTACCACCATGCATTATGGTGTACATTGTGCCAATACCACGCAACTCCCCTTGATCTAGTGTCTACCATCCTGTCCTTGATCTGAGCGACTCTCAGTCGACCACGATATAGCCTAGAAGACCACCTTTGTTCTAGTGCAGGTTCACGGCACAAGAACGTAACAGGTAGTGGCGCCAAGTGGAGAGAGCATGCATGACGGCGAGGAGTTTGCGATCATGGATGTCATAGTTTCATTCGGCGGGGTTGAACGACTGGGAGATATAGGAGCAGGGTTTCCATTCTCCATTTGGGTCAAGCTGTTGGAGGATGGCACCGAAAGCGAACTTGGAGGCGTCAGTGGCGATGGCGAACTGGATGCCGGTGTTAGGGAGTTGTAGCACGGGTTGTGATTGAAAGGCATTTTTGAGGGTGTTGAAGGTGTTCTGGCAGGTGGGGGACCATTGCCAGGGTTGGTTCTTCTTGGTGAGGTCGATCAAAGGTCAGGCAGTGGTGGAGTAGCTTTGGATAAAATGCCTGTAGAAGTTAGCAAACCCGAGGAAGGAGCGAACTTGTTTCAGGGTCGTTGGTTCGGGCCATTTGGAGATGCCCTCTAGTTTAACGGGGTCCATGGCTATGTGGCCGGGTTTGACTATGAGGCCGAGGTACTCTACCTCGTCTGTGGCGAACTTGCACTTCTCCAGTTTGAGATGGAGGTTGAGTTCGGCCATACGTTGGAGGATGCGGCGGGTTCTGTTGGTGTGAGTAATCTCGTCAGCAGAAAAGATAAGGAGGTCATCCATGTAGATGACAAGCCATCCTTCAGTGATCAGGTCACCGAAGGAGTCATTCATAAACCTCTGAAACGTAGCGGGTGAGTTAGTGAGCCCGAAGTACATGACATTGGGCTGGAAGAGGCCTCGATGAGTGACGAAGGCAGCTTTCCATCGATCTTCGGGGGCGATCTGGATGTTGTTGTACCCCCATCAGACGTCAAACTTGGTGAACTTACGGGCGTCCTTGAGTTTATCGATGTGTTTGGAGATCAAGGGGAGGGGGTAGGTGTCGCGGACAGTTGCCTTGTTGAGTTTTCGGTAGTCCTGGCAAGGGTGTAGTCCTCCATCCTTCTTGTGGACAAAGAAGAAGGGAGACGCTTGGGGGGAATTGGAAGGAGAGATCTTTCCAGCGGCAAGGTTTTCATCAATGAATTTGTCAGCGGCAATCCTCTCGTCAGGGGAGAGAGGATAGATTTTTCCGATGTTCAGTGTGAAGTTGGGTTTCAGGGAGATCTTATGGTCATAGGGTCTGGATGGTGGCAGGTGGTTCACGGCTTCTTGGGAGAAGACCAAGGTGAATTTAGAGTATTCAGGGGGAAGCGAAGCTTTCGGTGCAGCAAGGGCTTCTTCTTTGGCAAGTTCGGTAGCCTTGGTTATTTTGGCTATCTGGGAGGTGCGAAGGAATCGGGATCCGCAACGGATGATGTGGAAGATGGATCAGTTGTGGATGGCGACGTTGAGGTACCTTTCCTCCACCTCTCGGTCAAGGTAGTTGTGAAGGTGGTCATGGGAGATGGTCCGGACCAGGATGGAGTCGGGCTTGTGGACAGGGAAGGTGTAGATTTTGTTATGCCATTCCAGGTCTCTCTTGTGTTCGTGATGGAGGAGTTTCGATTGATCGGTGGATTCATCGAGAGTAAGGGTATGGGTGGTCCAATCGATACTTGGGTTGGTGGTGCTGAGCCAGGGGAGTTCTAGGATGAGGTTGTCACATCCTAGGTGCATAATGTGGAGGAGGACTTTCTGGGCTAGTCCTTTGATGTTGAGGAAAAGGGAGCACATGTGGGTGATTTTCCCTCGGTGGTTGGTGGTCCCATCCATGTTTTTAGCGAGGATGGGGGTGGCGAGCCTCGTTGTAGGGAGTTTGTGTTTTGCGACGAAGTCGTGATCAATACAGGAGATACTGGCACTGCTATCAATGAGCGCTCTAGTGTCGACGGTTTTCATAGTGTACGAGGGGCGTATGACTTGGACCAGGATGATCATTGATTTAGTCACGGCTTTTACAAGTACAGAAGCGATATGAGAAGGGGCTAACGTCAAGGTAGGCTTCCTTTCTAAAAATCCTTGAGAAATACGGCTTTTACCGACTCTTCATCTTCTTCGTCGTCCTCGATCTCTTGGAGATGAGGGAGTTCTTCATTGTCGGTCACCTCTGCCACCTTCTTGGTAGGTGGGCAAGGGGTTCTTGGGGTCTGTGGGGAAAAAGCTGGGCAGTTCCAGGAGGAGTGGCTGCTTTGGTGGCATTGGAAACAGAGGTTGTTCTTGATACACCATTGTTTCTCTTTGGGGGTGAGTTTGGTAATCGTTCGGACGACGTTGACGTCCATGGCATTGGGGTCGACTCGAGGTTTTGGAGTAAAGGTGAAGTCCTTTATGCATGTAGCGCCGGATCTGGAGGTGACTTCATGGGCACGGGTCCACATGTTATCGAAGTGCATTGCCTTGGAGTACCAGTCAGTGATGGTGGTAGGAGGGGTTTCCATCGCATAGATTTTATACATGATGGACGAGGGGAGGCCTGCGGCAAAGTAGGCGATGAGGACATTGTCATCCGTGATCTGAGCGACTGTGACCTTGCTACGGAAGGTGGCAATGTAATTGAGGAGGGTCGGGGAGAACCCATCCTTCTTCTTTTGCATTCTCATGGTGGAAAGCCAGGTGATGGCATTCCCGATGGAGTTCTGATGCTTGAAAGCGGCTTGGAACTCGGTGGTGAAGGCGGCGACCATTCCTAGATTGATAGTTCCAGCAGAGCAATATTTTTGCTGGAAGGTCGCTGCTCAGATGGCAGCGGATCCTTGGGTCATATGCGAAAGAGTGAACACGATTTTCTTCGCATCGGTGTCATAGACATCAGCATTGATGAGGAGGTAGCACTGGACAGTGTTGAACCACTGTTTGGATTTATCGTAGAACCCATCAAAGGGTTTGGGGGCTCCAAGACGGAGTTCCTTTGAAGACATTGTTGCTGGGGGCAAGGGTAAGGATGTGATGGTAGGGTGCGTGTGAGCGAGAGGGAAGCCTGTGAGGGCAGGCAGTTTAGGAGGTCTGGTAGAGAGAGACACGCTTGGTTGTGCGGCAGTGGAAGTGGGAGTCTCAGGGGAAGGAACTCACGGAATACTAAGGTGTTGTTTGAGCCCTTGGGCAAGGTGGATAGTTTCGTCTTCCTCTTGGGTAGAGGGGGGGTTGATTTCATGGTCCAAGTGTTCGAGGGATGAGGGGGACAAGGGTTCAGGGGAGGACTGGCCTTGTTTAAGCATACCTCGGGGGAGGAACCAGTGGGAGCTAATGGTGACATGGTGCCCAGGGAATCACCCTGTTCGGGCTGAAGGTGGGAAGGGAATGCGCAGTCATCCAGGGAGTTACCCCGTGCAGACTGAAGGCGGGAGCGGGTAGATGGAACGACCTAAAAGTCGTCCATAGAAGAAAGCTTAGTCTTTTGTTATGCTGGGCTAGGGAATACCAGCGGGGACTCAAAGTGAGCTCGACATGGATACAAAGATGAGGGAGGATATGCAGGGCATTCCGACAGAGGACTTCGGAGACGCGCATTCAAAGGGGTACCTTGAACAGAAGCAATGCCAAACAGCTAGCAGTTGGACTTCAAAGGGTTTCCTTAAGCCCAGGTCGAAGGTACAAGGTGGAGACCTAGGGAGGACCCATAGTCTCAGTGTGTGGATAACAGCCCACAACGAGGGAAGCAAGGAGTGGGCTTAGAGCTCATAGATTTGAGTAGACTAAGCTGAGGGACAGTACAGGTGGGCAGGCGATATAAGTACGTATGCCAAGAGGCTTAGGTGAGGGACTTCTAGTAAGTCCGAGATAAGAAGTGAGTCATCCGCAGTAGATAAGGATGAGTCACGACGAGTCAGTTCTAATAATACAATGGTTCCAAGATAAAATGGAATGGAAGGAACCGGGGAAGCGGGATTTGAGGTGTAGACGGAATCCCTAAGTCCGAGATAAGGCAAGAGACAGATGAGGACTTAGCTAAATAGAAAGAAAGGAAAAGAAAGGAAAAAAGGGCGATCCACTGTGTGTTACGATACAAGACTCGGTCTCGTATCCTCTTTTTCTTTTCTCTTACTTAGCTAAGTCTCGTTCGATCCTCACTGCCTTCGGACCTTAGGAACGCCGTTGCTACCCTGCATTCCGCTTCCACGGTTCCTCCCGCTTCCCGGTCCTTCTACAACCTTCCATGGAACCACTGTATTATTAGATATGACTCGCCGTGACTCAGCCCTTATCTCGCTGACTCACTCCTTATCTTTGACGCTGACGCGTCCCCTTACGTAACCCCTTGGTAGCTCTATTTAAACCTCGCGCTCTCGTTTGTATTCCCTTAGCTTAGTCTACTCAATTCTACGAGCTCTAAGCCACTCCTCGCCCCTCTTGTCGCTGTCTGTTATCAGCACACTAAGGCTAAGGGACTTCCCTGAGGCCTTCACCTTGAACCTTTGACCCGGACTTAAGGAACCCCTTGAAGTCCACCCGCAGGCCGTTTGGCGTTGCTACCGTTCGTAAGGCATCTCCTTCGAACGCGTGTATCCGAAGTCCTCTGTCGGAACACCTCGAGTATCCTCCTTCATCTTCGAACCCACAGAGAGCTCACTCTGAGTCCCCACTGGTATACCATAGCCCGGCGTAACAAAAGACTAAGCTAATCCCCTACGGACGACTTTCAGGTCGCTCCCCTTACCCACTCCCACCTTCAGTCTGTACGGGGTGATTCCCTGGACAACCGCGCACCCCCTTCCCGCATTCAGCCTGCACGGGGTGATTCCCTGGGCACTGCATCACCATTAGCTCCCACTGGTTTCTACCCCGAGGTACGCCCGAACAAGGCCAGTCCTCCCCTGAACCCTCGTCCCCCTCCTCTCTCGACCACTCGGACCCCGACGTCAACTCCACCTCTCTCCAAGAGGAAGAAGAAACTATCCACCTCGCCCGAGATCTCCCCCAACGACTTAGTATTCCACAAGTTCCTTCTCCTGAGACTCCCACTCCCACTACCTCGCAACCAAGCGTGTCTATCCCTACCAGACCTCCTAGGCTGCCTACCCTCACAGGCTTCCCTCTCTCTCGAATGGTCCCCACCGTTACGTCCATACCCTCGCCCCCAACAGCTATGTCTTCAAAGGAACTACGCCTTGGAGCCCCTGAACCCTTTGATGGGTCCTATGATCAATCCGAACAGTGGTTCAACACTGTTCAGTTCTACCTCCTCGTCAACGAGGACGTCTACGACACCGACGCGAAGAAAATCACGTTTGCTCTTTCACATATGACGAAGGGATCCGCCGCCATCTGGGCCGCAACCTTCAGACAAAAATGCTTCTCCGCCGGAACCATCAACCTGGGAACAGTCGCAGCGTTCACTACCGAATTCCTCGCGGCCTTCAAACACCAAGACTCCATTGGAAACGCCATCACCTGGCTCTCCACTACCCGCATGCAGAAGAAGAAGGACGGCTTCTCGCCCTCCCTTCTCAAATACATCGCCACCTTCCGCAGCAAAGTCGCCGTCGCCCAGATAACAGACGACAACGTTCTTATCGCCTACTTCACAGCAGGCCTACCCTCGTCCATCATGTACAAAATCTACGCAATGGAGACCCCCTCCACTACCATCACCGACTGGTACTCAAAAGCCATGCACTTCGACAACATGTGAAACCGTGCACACGAAATCGCCTCCAGATCCGGAGCCGATCGCACCAAGAATATCTCGTTTACGCCCAAAACTCAAACGGACCCCAACGCCATGGACGTAGATGTCATCAGAACCGTCTCAAAGATGACCCCCGAAGAGAGACAAAGATGTATAAAGAACAACCTTTGTTTCAGATGCCGCCAAAGCGGCCACTCCTCCTGAAACTGCCCAACCTTCTCCCCACAGACCTCGAAAACCCCTCGCCCACCTATCAAGAAGGTGGCGGAAGTAATCGACGAAGAAGAAATCCCTCGACTACAAGAGATTGAGGACGACGATGAAGAAGAAGACGTAAAGACCGTCTTCCTCCAGGATTTTTGATGAGGAAGCCTACCCCAACGTTAGCCCCTTCCTCTATAAAAGCTGTACTAGTAAATACGACTGAAAAATCTATGCAAATTCCCATCCAAGTCGTACGACCCACGTACACCAAGAAAACTGTCGCCACCTCTGCCCTCATCGACAGCGGAGCCAGCATCTCTTGCGTCGACCGAGCTTTCGTTGAGAAACACAAACTACCTCTCACCAAGCTCTCCACCCCGATCCAAGCCCGTAACGCTGACAGATCATTAAACAAGAAAGGAGAAATAACCCATACGTCCTCCCTCTTCATCATCATCAGAGGACTAACACACCAAGTCCTCCTCCACGTTATGCACCTCGGACGAGACAACGTCATCCTCGGCCTTCCCTGGCTCCGAACCACAAACTCCAAAATCAATTGGGCAAAACAAACTCTCTCCCTGAGCGAAGAGACCGACCAATCCAAGCTATACAAGGAAAAGGTCTGCCTCGACCAATGTAGACACGATAAGGTCTACACCTTCCCTGATCATGAATCTGACGCCTTGCCGGTGAAAACCATCTCCCATAACCACCTCCGGGATTATAACGACTGGACGACCGAGGACGTCTTCATGAACATCACCGCCAAAAACCGATCCATCTTCCGAATCATGAGATGTGGATCCCGCTTCCTCCGACCCGCCCAAGTGGCTAAACTAACCCAAGCCACCGAACTCGCCCGGGCAGAGGCCCTCACAACCCCCAAAACCCTCCTACCCCCGGAGTACCAACAGTTCGCATCCGTCTTCTCAAAGGACGCAGCTGACCACCTTCCCCCTAGCCAACCCTATGACCACGAAATCAAGCTCAAACCTGACTTCACCCCTCACATCGGGAAGGTATACCCCCTGTCTCCTGCCGAAACCGAAGCAGCAGACAAATTCCTTGATGAGAACCTAGCTGCCGGGAAGATCTCCCCGTCCAACTCCCCACAAGCTTCTCCCTTTTTCTTCGTTCATAAGAAAGACGGTGGTCTCAGACCCTGTCAGGACTACCGCAAACTCAACGAGGCGACCGTACGAGACGCCTACCCACTGCCCTTGATCTCGGAATTAATCGACAAACTCCGGGACGCCAAGAAGTTCACCAAGTTCGACGTGCGTTGGGGATACAACAACGTACAGATCAAACCCGAAGACTGATGGAAAGCCACCTTCGTAACTCATTGCGGACTTTTTCAACCTAACGTAATGTTCTTCGGACTTACCAACTCCCCAGCAACCTTTCAAAGGTTTATGAACGACTCCTTCCATGACATGATCGCCGAAGGATGGCTGATCATCTATATGGACGACCTACTCATCTTCTCCCCAGATGACGCGCTGCACACGGAATGCACCAAACGCGTCCTCCAAAGGATGACCGAGCTTGACCTCCATCTCAAGCTCGAGAAGTGCAAATTCGCAACTGACAAAGTCGAGTACCTCGGAATGATCATCAAACCGGGCCACGCTGCCATGGACCCGGTCAAACTAGAAGGCATCTCCAAATGGCCCGCCCCAACCACTGTGAAACAAGTCCGATTCTTCCTCGGATTTGCTAACTTCTATAGGCGATTCATCGCCAACTACTCGACACTCGCCCGCCCTCTGATCGACTTAACCAAAAAGACACAACCCTGGGAATGGACCCCCGACTGTCAAACAGCCTTCGACAACCTCAAAGGTCATTTCCTCCAACGGCCCGTCCTACCCCTCCCGAACTCGGGAGCCCAGTTCGCTGTCACGACCGATGCCTCCAAGTTCGCCACTGGAGGCATTCTCCAACAGCTCAACGAAAACGGGGAATGGAAACCCTGCTCCTTCATCTCTCAATCGTTCCTCCCCACGGAACGAAACTACGACATCCACGACCATGAACTCCTCGCAGTCATCCGCGCCCTCCAAGCGTGGAAACACTACCTCCGCGGCTCCCCCTTCCTGGTCCTGGTCTTCACCGACCACAAAAACCTCACCTACTTCTGCAAACCCCAAAGCCTTAACCGTCGACAAGCCCGTTGGCTCCTCGACCTTGCAGACTTTGACCTACAGTTCACCTACACCCCCACAGCTCAGCTCGCTGGCCCTGACGCCCTCTCTCGCCGTCCCGACCACGAAACCAAGGACGCTGACAACACCGACGTCACCCTCCTCCCCAACGATCTCTTCGTCTCCACCGTCGACACCCTCCTCGCATCCCAAATCAAAGAAGGATGCAAGACTGATGCTACCGCCCTTGTGGCCATCCAATCCCTTAATCCTACTCTCCCCGTCGCCGGAGCCTTCTGTTCTCGCCTATCCCCGTGGCAAACTGTCGACGGAATGCTCACGTTCAACGGGTGCGTCTACACCCCACCCGATGCCCGCCAAGCCATCTTGGCCAAGCACCATGATCACCCCTCCGCCGGCCACCCCGGCATCCAGAAAACTCACCAGCTCATCTGCGCCGAATATTGGTGGCCCGCAATGGCCGCATACATCCGTTCCTATGTCTCAGGTTGCGCCATCTGCCAACAACATAAGGCCAACACACACCCAACCACACCCCCGCTCACCCCCATTCGCTCTACCTGCTCCCGCCCTTTTCAACAGATCTCCTGTGATTTAATCACCGACTTACCCCCCTCCGAGGGGTTCGATAGTCTCCTGGTCGTGGTCGACCACGGACTTACAAAGGGGGTGATTCTCTGCCCCACAAAAAAATCTATCACCGCTGCCGGAATGGCAACCCTCTTCGCCCACAAAGTATACTCTCGTTTTGGACTCCCTGACCGCATCATTTCAGATCGCGGCCCCCAATTCGCCTCCGCCTTCTCCAAGGAACTTGCCCACATCCTCAACTACAAGCTCGCACTCTCCACCACCTTCCACCCTCAGACCGACGGAGAAACCGAACGGGTGAACCAGGAGATAGAAACTTACCTCCGCATCTTCTGCGGAGACTCCCCCACCTCATGGGCAGATCGAATTCCCCAAGCGGAGTTCACGCACAATCACCGACCCCACTCCGTCACTAACCAATCTCCATTTTACCTCCTCATGGGCTACAAACCTAATCCTCTGCCCACTGTAGTCCTGTCTACCCAAGTCCCCGCCGTCGAAGTAAGACTCTGACAACTCACCACAGCACGAAGCGAAGCCCTTGCCTCCCACGAACTAGCCCGCCAAACCATGGCAGCTAGAAATTGTCACCCCTTCACCCCGTTCAGGAAGGGCGACCAGGTTTGGCTTGAAGCACGTAATCTCCGCCAAGAACTCGCTAACCCCAAATTCTCTCCCAAAAGAGAAGGACCCTTCGTTATCTCTGACGTTCTCTCCCCTATCACGTACAGACTAAAACTCCCAACCACGTGGAAAATCCACCCCGTCTTCCATGCTTCTCTCCTATCCCCCTATCAGCAAAATGCTATCAACGGCCCGCATTTCAAAAAGAATCCACTGGATCTCATCGGCAGACAAGCGGAGTTCAAAATAGAAAAAATCATACGACACAGAGGCGCTTTGGATAAGCGTCATTACCTAGTTCGGTGGAAAGGATACTCTGCCGATGATGACTCCTGGCTCCCCGAAAGGGAATTCAAACACGCACGGACCACCCTGTCCGCGTATAAGAAGGCAAACCCCTGCGCCTTCTCTACTTAGTTTCTCCTCTCTCTCTTCCCTCTTCATCGTAGTACCCAAAAGAACAAAAACAACAAAGAAAACTGTCATGAATACCATCCCCACCTCTTCCGTATCTCTCTCTATCTCTACTGTTTCCTCTCTACGTTCGTCTCCTCCCATCTCTTCTCCTCTCGCTGACAACGTTACCTCTGCTGAGGACTTGTCTGCTACCTTAGAGTCCATAGCTTCTCATGCCTCTGTTGTCTACGACCCCCTTTCGTCCCCTCCTCAGATCCCTAGCTCCCCGCTCCCCCTAGAAGACCGCCCGTCTTCACCGGAACTCCCACCGGTCTCCTTCGCTACCATCGCTCCCGCCCCCATCCTCAGCGTAGACGTCCCCCTATACGTGCATCGGATGCACGAAGACTATCCCTCTCGTGAGGATATGCAGGAACTGGCTTCCGCCCTCACCGACTCCCATCTGATGATCCCCCTGCAGTCCTTCGTCGAGGACGCATCCCCCATCGAGCTTATCTCAAAGCTCTACTTGCAGATCGCCTGCCTAAGCCTCATCCCTCCGTGTCCCTCTGCTGCCGAACTAGCTCTCCTGGGAATGGTCATTTCCTCCATCCACCAAGAAGCACGCGCTACCATCCTTACCCTTGGGTACCAACTTGGCGCCCTTGAATTCTTCCAGGACCTGGACAGATACCAACAGGAGATGGCCACCCGCCAAGCAGACTGACACCGCGCCACCTCATCCTCTTCCTCCCTTGCCACTCCACTCAACGAGGAAGAGTTAGCCTTCCTGGAACGAGCAGAAGCCATGTGGACTGGCAACGACGGACGCACTCCTCTCCTCCCTTCCCATCCACGTTACAGACAGACGTGCTATGAGTGCCACAGACTCGGTCACTTTCGGACCGACTGCATGGTGTACCAATGTCCTAGCTGCCTCCAGTTCGCACCTGGACACCCACAGAACCGCTGCCCTCTGCAACGACCTCCCGCACCTATCCCATCCTCTTCGTCCTCCTCTAGGGGTTCGCGATCCCCCACTACCCAGAGGAACAGACGTGCGCACCCTACCCCTGCAGTCCCAGTTCCTCCCCCTCGCCGACGGGCCAACCGGTACCCCTGTTGCCGAACACCCCCCGTCAAAACCAACGACTACGGTAACGATGACGTTGATGATGTCTTTGATGACACGGCTTACGCTAACATGACCGGATCCCTCAGAGCGGGATACATAGACCTTTAGGGAGTAAAGGTCGTCGGGGACTCCCACCTTAACAGGGGGGTAATGTTATGATACAAGACTCGGTCTCGTATCCTCTTTTTCTTTTCTCTTACTTAGCTAAGTCTCGTTCGATCCTCACTGCCTTCGGACCTTAGGAACGCCGTTGCTACCCTGCGTTCCGCTTCCACAGTTCCTCCCGCTTCCTGGTCCTTCTACAACCTTCCATGGAACCACTGTATTATTAGATATGACTCGCCGTGACTCAGCCCTTATCTCGCTAACTCACTCCTTATCTTTGACGCTGATGCGTCCCCTTACGTAACCCCTTGGTAGCTCTATTTAAACCTCGCGCTCTCGTTTGTATTCCCTTAGCTTAGTCTACTCAATTCTACGAGCTCTAAGCCACTCCTCGCCCCTCTCGTTGCTGTCTGTTATCAGCACACTAAGGCTAAGGGACTTCCCTGAGGCCTTCACCTTGAACCTTTGACCCGGACTTAAGGAACCCCTTGAAGTCCACCCGCAGGCCATTTGGCATTGCTACCATTCGTAAGGCATCCCCTTCGAACGTGTGTATCCGAAGTCCTCTGTCGGAACACCTCGAGTATCCTCCTTCGTCTTCGAACCCACAGAGAGCTCACTCTGAGTCCCCACTGGTATACCATAGCCCAGCGTAACACTGTGGATTATAACACATCATCTAGGAGGTCAGATATGAGGGGTAGGGGGTAGGCATTCTGGATGGTGTGGGAGTTCAGATAGCAGTAGTCTTGACATGGGCGAAGTGTCCCATCTTTTTTTGGGACAAAGAAGAATGGAGAAGCTTGGGGGGATTTGGATGGGACAATCCGCCCAGTTTTAAGATGCTCTTTGATGAACTCTTTCAGGGATTCTTTTTCCTTGGGGTTCAAGGAGTAGACCTTGGCAATCTTCGGGACGAAGGAGTCTTTGAGGTCGATAGTGTGGTCGAAGGGGCAATGGGGTGGAAGAGAGTCGTGGATGCATTCCATGAAGACATCCGTGAAGTCCTTACAAAAATTGGAGATGGTCGTGGGGGAAGGGGTAGATTTCTGAGCGATCTCGGTCGAGATGGTTAATCTGTAGATGTTCTCTTCCTCAACCTCTTTCTGGGGAGGGTGCTCACGAGGAGTCCTCTCAACCCTCACAGGAGGTGTTAGGATAGAGAGAGTACATGTCTTCCAGTTGATGTCAGGGTTCCATTTAGTGAGCCAAGGCATACCCAGGATGATCTGAGATTCTTTTTGTTGAAGAATGAAGAGGGTTTCGATGGATGAGAAGGAATGATGGGAAACAGTGGTGGTCACAGTCCAGCGGATGGTCCTGGAGGAATTCAGGGTTCCATCGACGTTATAAGTGAGGATTGGATGATGGACTTTGGAGAGATGGAAGTTTCCCTTTGGTAGGAGGCAAGGGTCAATGAAATTTCCTGTGGCGCCCAAATCAATGAGGGCAGAGGTTTCGATGTTTTGTACTTTGACATCAAGATGGAGGGTTCTATTTTTCTGAGATGCTACAAGTATATGGGTGACATCTAGGGAAGAAGACGTTGAGGCTACTTCCCTTTTTAAAAATCCTTTGCTTTTTGCACGTTGGCAAACTGGATAGCGTTTACTTCTTCCCCATCTCTATCCTCGTTGTAACACATTTTGAGGACCAAGAGGATTTCAGCTTCATTCTTGCTGGTGGTGTGAAGGGAATTTACATATTGCTAAAGGGGAGAAAGTGAGGTGGGGGTTGGGGGTGTTGGTGGGGGGGCGGTGGTGGTGGTGGTGGCTCTGATGT
>JBBPLO010000243.1:0-25609 GCA_038089835.1 Retiboletus flavoniger
TAGAAGATGAAAGGTGCAGGCAGGCTCAAAATGAAGGGCTGGGCCCACTACAACAAAATGAAACTTTTCATACCATTGAAAATGAGTGGCAAAAAATGGTTCGATGTTATTATCTCTCCAGACCCCCTTCCCTCTTCTGTCTCATCCCCATCACTCACCACTCCTCAAACTACTAGTACAAGCCAATCCAGAGAAGGAAGTAGATCTGAGGGCCATGGGAGTAGTGGGATGGTTGCACCAACCATTGCAGGCATTGCAAGTTCTTCATAAGCAAAATTGATATAGGCCCTGGCCTATGCTGAACAATCCTCCCATATTGACTGGTGGGCCAAATAATCTTAGGATATCAATTGGCAGGCCAAATGATCTCACTGTTTTGATTGGTACTCCAAATGTGTTCACCTTGCCATCTCCATCTTTTCAGCTGCCTTCCATTCCATCTTCATATGTTGGCTCTGCTGTAGGCTCAATCAAGCCATCATTGAGTGTCTTTGCCTGCATAGAGTGATTAAACAAGCACAAGGCTGGTAATGATATTTCCATGGTATTAGCTAGTGCTGCCTCTGGTTCTGTGGTGAGCACAGCATCTGGGGCATCTGCTGGTAGTCGGAAACAGTGTGCAGCTGCACATCCATCTAATGAGATTGGCAAACTCTGGGATGATATTACTGCACTACAGACTGTGACGACTGTGGACATGTACTACTTTTTCCCTTTATCTTTTCACTTAGCTATGTCTTCTTCTGTCCTCACTGCCCTCAGACATCAGGTATGCCATTACTGCCTCATGTACCACTTCCCTGGTTCCTCCTGCCTTTCACCAACTATCGGCCTTCTTCGGAACCATTGTATTATTAGTTTTGACTCGTTGTGACTCAGACCCTTATCGGCTGACTCACTCCTTATCTCTGACGCTGACGCGTCCCCTTACATAACCCCTTGGCAGTACTATTTAAACCCTCGTATCTCCACCTGTATTTCCTTAAGCTTAGTCTTCTTGAATACTACGAGTTACTTGGCCTCCTCCTCGCTCCTCTCATCGTCATCAATATCGACACACTAAGACAAGGAACGTCTCCTTGGTCTTCCTTTGAACTCGAGCTAAGGAATCCCCTTGAGCTCTCTTTGCAACTTGTCAGCCACCCCGTCAAGTACTCCTTTGTCCTCGGTACTAGGCATTAGACCTATACCTTGTCATACCCAAAGTCCTCTATCGGTGTACATCCCTAAGTCCACCTTGCTCATCCTTCATCGAGGCAGTTACTCACTCGAGACCCCATCGGTCCTAGCCTGACATAACAAAAGACTAAGCTTCTCTCTACGGGCGACTACTAGGTTATTTCCACTCCTTATCCCACTCCCGCCCTCGGTCTGAACAGGGTGATTCCCTGGACACTCGCGCACCCCACTCCTGCCTTCAGCCCAAACAGGGTGATTCCCTGGGCAAAGCACCACCATTGATCCCAGAACCCCCACCCAGTGGTCCATCCCTCACGACAATGTTGCCGAACAATCCTTGTCACCCAAACCTTTGTCCCCCTCATCTCTCAATCACTCCGACCCAGACACTTACCCCACCACCAGGGAAGAACAAGAGGAGACTCTCCAACTCTCCCATGACCTTTCAGCCCAACTCAATCTTCCGAGAGTTCCTATCCCTCCATCTCCCACTCCCACTACCTTGCAACCCATCTTTCCTCTTCCTCCCAGACCTAGCCCATATCCAGTGCTCACTGGGTTTCCTCTATCTCGAGCGCATCCCTCGTTCCCTAGGCCACCTCTGACCTGAACCAATATGTCCACAGGAAAGGAACTTCACCTTGGAGCCCCTACACCCTTCGATGGGTCCCCTTATACATCCATACAGTGGCTCAACACTGTACAGTTCTACCTCCTCGTCAATGAGGATGTCTACAACTCCAATGCTAAACAAATCACGTTCACCCTCTCCCACATGACCAAAGGATCTGCTGCCACCTGGGCTGCAACCTTCTGCCAGAAATGCATGACCACTAGCATTATCACTCTAGGAAAGTTTTCTGACTTTGTTAAAAATTTCAAGACCACATTCGAGCATCAAGACTCGATCAGTAATACCATCGCCTGGCTCTCTACCATGTGAATGATCTGAAGAAAAGGGGTTTACAAACCCTCACTAACTAAGTACATCGCCGACTTCCACAACAACATGGTCGTCTTGAAGATCATGGACGACAACGTCCTCATTGCTTATCTCTCCGCAGGACTACCACAACCCCTGATGATGAAGATTTACTTCATGGAGTCCCCACCTACTACCGTCGAGGACTGGTACAAAAAGACCACCCACTTCCAAACAATGTGGGAACAAACCCAAGAAATCACCAAGAGGACTTACTGTCCTACCTCCCAAAATGCCCCATCATCTTCCTTCTCCTCCCGAAAAGATCCTAACGCCATGGACATAGATGTCATCCGAACCATCAGGAAACTCACTCCTGAAGAAAAAAAATGCTGCATTGAGAAGAAACTCTGCTTCCGATGCCACCAACTGGGTCACTCCTCCCTCAACTGTCCTGCATTCCCCCAACAGCATCCCACAGGTACCCTGAGTTGACCAACCAAGAAGGTTGCCAAAGTAGCCGAAGAAGAAATCCTGCATCTTCAAGAAATCGAGGACGACGACGATGAAAACGATGATGAGGGATGCGTAAAAGCAGTCTTCCTCCAGGATTTTTAACAAGGAAGCCTACTTCGACATTAGCACCTTCCTTTGTAAACTCTGTACTTGTAACTGTGATGACAAAATCAATGCAAATCCCTATTCAAGTCATCCATCCCTCATATATGAAGAAAACCGTCAACACCTCTGCCCTCATAGACAGCGGGGTGAACATCTCCTGCATAGACCGAGCATTCATAGCAAAACACAAACTACCCATGATGAAGCTCTCCACCCCGATCCTGGCACAAAACACTGATGGATCCCTCAACCAGAAAGGAAAGATCACCCATACCTCTTCCCTCTTCATAGTCGTCAGAGGACTCACCCACCAAGTCCTCCTCCATGTAATGCATCTTGGACAAGATAACATCATCCTCAGACTCCCTTGGCTCCGCACTGTCATATACCAGATTTTAACCAAGTCCACTCCGATTCTCTGAAACCATCTCCAGTCTTGCACCCACCAACTCCGATGCCATCTCGCTCAGAGCCCAACTCTGAGACTTCAGAGATGTCCTCAGAAAACCTTTGTATGTCACTCTCCATTTCTCCTATGTTACTCTGTCTCCATATGTATTAGTCTTGCTCCTGTTTCCCCTCCGATGCTATGTACACCGCTCTGTTCTCCATACTTCCGGTGTACAGCTCTGGTTACTTATCTTCCGATTCTGACTTACTTACCAATCCATTACAAAGAACTCTTACTAATACATCTCCGAACTCCATATATAAACTTGTAGAAACACTCTGTATATTCTTCAGTTTGAATATCAACTATTCCCAACTCCTGATCTCTGATCAGTCCAACTTATTTCCAACTCCTGATCCTCAGATCCCCTCTGACAAACCTCTCTGAATCCCTGAGAAGTCTTGAAGACTTTCTCTCCCCTCTTTGTCGTTGTCCTCGTCATTGTTTACAACTTCAAGTGCGACCCCTCCAAACCTCCAAACTCCGGCCTCCGAAATCGGGGCAATGATTCTAAGCAAGGGCACACCACATACGGTGAAGCCAAGCCCTGGCCCCCAGCTTAACTCCGAAGTTTCGGAGTTAGCTCCAGAGTTGACCCAGCTTTAACATGCACCAATAACCCCATGATTGACTGGGCAAAAAGAACCCTCTCCCTCGATGAAACCACGGACCAGTCCAAACTTTGCAAAGAAACCATCTGAAAGGATCAAGACTGACACAACAAAATCTACACCTTCCCTGTCCATGAACCTGACTCTATCCCTGTGCAAATCGTCTCGCAGGACCACCTCTGAAACTATAACGATTGGACCACCAAAGACGTCTTCATGAACACTGCCGCCCAAAACCGATCCATGTTTTGGATAATCTGATGTGGATCCCACTTCCTCTGAGCCTCACAGATTGCCAAAATCACCCAGGCCACCAAGCTGGCCAAAGCCGAAGCTCTCAATGCACCAAAAACCACCCTACCACCTGAATACCAACAATTCACATCAGTGTTTTCTAAGGACGCCGCCGACCACCTTCCCCCAAGCTGACTCTATGACCATGAGATAAAGATAAAACCTGATTTCACCCTGAAAATTGGGAAGGTATACCCCCTCTCCCCTGAGGAAAAAGAAGCCACAGACAAGTTTATCGATGAAAACCTGGCAGCTGGAAAGATCTCCCTGTCTAACTCCCCCCAGGCTTCCCCTTTCTTCTTCGTCCACAAAAAGGATGGCAGTCTCCAACCCTGCCAAGACTACCAAAAACTCAATGAAGCTACAATCCAAGATGCCTATCCTCTACCCCTGATCTCTGAGTTTATTGACAAGCTCCAAGACACCAAGAAGTTTACCAAATTTGACGTACGATGGGGATACAACAACATCCAGATCAAAATCGAAGATAGGTGGAAAGCTGCCTTCATTACCCATCGCTGTTACAATTTTCTTTCCTTCTCATCGTATACTACTCGTCATAGTCTTTCTCTGTTTCTTTTCTTATTGACAAGCTATGTCCTATCGTCTGCATCAGGCCTATCTCCTTATCAGAGGGCCTAGATCCGGTTACCTTCGGTCCCTCGACCTCGGACACCTACACTCCTAATTAGGCTCTCTTATGCCTAATTGTCTTCCCTTATTCCATTACATTCCATGGTCCGTGCGCAGTATGCTGTACTATAAATAGTCATCAATACTCTGTATTCCACATTCTTGGTCTACACAATCTACGTGTACTATCAAGTGTCACCCCGAGTTTCCTGCTAGGCTTTCCCCTAGCAGTCTTGTCCTTTCGATCCCTAGTCTATCTTTGAGCCTCTAAGACGTCGGTCTCTTTGTGAGTATCGCCTTAGCCGCTCAAGACAACCATGAGACCTTGTTGGTACGCCTCGTGTAACAATCGCAGGCTGTTCCAACCAAATGTAATGTTCTTCAGGCTAACCAACTCCCCTGCCACGTTCCAGCGATTCATGAACGATTCCTTCCGTGACATGATTGCCAAAGGATGGTTAGTTATTTACATGGATGACCTCCTTATCTTCTCCCCAGACGATGCCCTCCATATGGAGTGAACTAAATGTGTCCTCCAACGCATGATGGAGTTGGACCTCCACTTGAAACTCGAAAAGTGTAAATTCGCCACCAAGGAAGTTGAGTACCTCGGGATGATCATCCAACTGGGGCATGTCGCCATGGACCTGGTCAAACTCGAAGGCATCTCTAAATGGCCCTCCCCTACCACCGTAAAACAAGTCTAATCCTTCCTCGGATTTGCTAACTTCTACAGACAATTTATAGCCAATTACTCCACCATCGCTCGGCCCCTCATCAATCTCACAAAGAAGACACAACCTTGGGAGTGGACCCCCGCTTGCCAAACTGCTTTCGAGGAGCTTAAGACATGCTTCCTCAAACACCCCATTCTTCAACTCCCCAACACCTCTGCCCAATTCACCATCACCACAGACGCCTCCAAATTCGCCACTGGAGGTATCCTTCAACAACTCAATGAGAACAGGGAATGGAAACCCTGCTTGTTTATTTCCCAATCCTTTCTCCCTGCAGAATGAAATTATGACATCCATGACCGCGAACTCCTCACCATCATCCACACCCTCCAGGCATGGAAACATTACCTTCGTGGATCCCCCTTCCCCGTCCAGGTCTTCACCAACCACAAAAATCTCACCTACTTCCACAAACCCCAGGACCTGAACCGTCATCAGGCTTGCTGGCTCCTTGACCTCACCGACTTCGATCTGAAATTCTCCTACACTCCTGCTGCCCAACTAGCAGGCCCGGACGTGTTATCTTGCCAACCGGATCACAACTCCGAGGAGACCGACAATTCAGATATCACTCTCCTCCCTGCAGACCTCTTCGTCTCCTCTGTGGATACCCTCCTTGCCGAGCAAATCAAGGATGGCTGCTGAACCAACACCACTGCCCTCGCCGCCCTCCAGTCCATCTTGAGCAAACTCCCCATCTCCTTCCACTCCCGCCTTTCACTGTGGCAAACCATCGATGGCCTCCTTACTTTCAATGGCCATGTCTATGCACCCCCCGATGCCTGCCAAGCCATCCTCGCTAACCACCATGACCACCTCTCCACCAGACACCCCAGCTTCCTAAAAACCTGCCAATTAGTCTCCGCCCATTACTGGTGGCCAGCCATGGCTGCCTACATCCGCTCCTACATCTCCAGTTGTGCCACATGCCAACAGAACAAAACCAACACCCATCCGATGACCCCTCCGCTCACCCTGATCTGCTCTTCCTGCTCCCGCCCATTCCAGCAGATCTCCTGTGATCTGATCACTGATCTTCCCCCTTCTGGGGGTTTTGACAGTCTCCTGGTCATGGTCGACCACAGCCTTATGAAGGGGGTAATTCACTGCCCCACAAAAAAATCCATCAACACCACTGGTATGGCAACCCTCTTTGCTCACAAAGTCTACTCCCGCTTCGGCCTCCTGGACAAAATCATCTCCAATTGAGGCCCCCAGTTCATGTCCGCATTCTCCAAAGAACTAGCCAGAATCCTTAATTACAAACTAGCCCTCTCCATGGCCTTTCACCCGCAGACCAATGGAGAAACTGAGCGGGTCAACCAAGAAATAGAAACCTATCTCCACATCTTCTGTGGAGATTCCCCTGCCTCATGGACAGATCATATTCCCCAAGTGGAGTTCACCCACAACCACCAACCTCACTCCATAACAAACCAATCTCCTTTCTTCCTCCTCATGAGCTATGAACCTAACCCATTACCCACCATAGTCACCTCGTCCACTGTTCCCACCGTTGAACTCTGACTTCAACAGTTGTCTTCCGCCCACAATGAAGCATTAGCTTCACATGAACTCGCCCACCAGATGATGGCAGCGAGATCCCGCTGCCCCTTTACCCCTTTCCAGAAAGGCAACCAAGTTTGGCTGGAGGCCCACAACCTCCGTCATGAACTCACCAACCCAAAGTTCTCTCCCAAACAGGAAGGACCATTTGTTATCATGGACGTCCTATCTGCGGTCACTTATAGATTAAAACTACCACAGACGTGGAAAATCCACCCCGTCTTCCATGCATCCCTCTTATCACCCTATCAGCAGAACACTATTTACGGACCTCATTTCAAAAAGAACCCACTGGACCTTGTCGGCAGACAAGTGGAGTACAAAGTGGAAAAGATCATATGGCATAAAGGTGCTTTGGATAAGCGCCACTATCTGGTCAGATGGAAAGGATACTCTGCCAACGATGACTCCTGGCTTCCCAAAAAGGAACTCAAGAACGCATGGACCATCCTGTCTGCTTACAAAAAGATGAACCATTGCGCCTTCCCTACCTAGTTTCTCTCCCTTCTATTTTCTCCCCCCTTGTAGTCTACCCAAAGAAAACAAAACCAAAAAACCATCATGAACACCATCACCGTCTCCCCTGTATCTCTCTCTATCTCTACTGTATCCTCGCTATGTTTGTCTCCTCCTATCTCTTCTCCCCTTGCTGACCACGTTGTGTCCAGCCGAGGATCTACCTATAGACTTTCCTACCATAGCTACCCACTCATCCATGGTCTATGACCCCCTCATCTCTGACTCTTATGCTCCATCCCCAGGATGGGGAAACTCTAGCTCTCCATCTGCCCCTCATTGGGGCAACCGAACTCCCTCCCCTGAGTTTCCCCCTGTCTCTCTTGCCACCATTGTCCCCACTCCCATCCTCAGTGTAGATGTCCCCCTCTATGCCCACCACCTCCATGAGGACTACCCATTCTGCGATGACATGCAGGAGCTCACCTCCACCTTTACAGACTCGCGCTTGATGATCCCCCTCCAGTCCTTCATTGAGGACGCCTCCCCCATTGAACTCCTCTCTAAGCTCTACTTGCAGATCACCCACCTCAGTCTCATCTCCCCTCGACCCTCTGATGCTGACCTTGCCTACTTCAGGTTGGTAGTCTCCTCCATCCATAGAAAGACTTGGGCCACCATCCTTCACTTAGGATACCAGCTTGGAGCACTAGAATTCCTCCAAGATCTAGATCGGTACCAGAGAGAGTTCGCCACACGACGTACCGCTCGGGGCCAGACGACCCCGAATACCTCCTCCTCCCTCGCATCCCCCCTTAACTTGGCCGAACTGGACTTCTTAGCCTGAGTGAAAGCAGCATGGACTGGCAATGAGGGCTCTACCCCCCTCAACCCTTCACACCCCCGCTACCGGGAAGCATGCTACCACTGTCACCACCTCAGTCACTTTCGGACTGACTGCCAGGTCTACCAATGCCCACTCTGTCTCAACTTCGCGCTGGGGCATCCCCAATCCTGATGTCCCCTCCGACGACCTCCCACGCCCCCTATCTTCTCATCATCCTTGGGATCCCCACATAACTCCCAATCCCCCGTCCATCATCAAAACTGCTGCTCACAACCAATGCCTCCACGACCTATTCCACCTCCCAGGCATCGCGCGAACCACCACTCTCGACGGAACCCGTCCCCCGTCAAAGCCACTAACTATGGAGATGATGACGTTGATGACATTTTCAATGATGAAGCTTATGCTAACATGACTGGATCCCCCAGGGCTGGCTATATCAACCTTTAGAGTTAGGGTCGTCAGAGACTCCCCACCTAGTATGGGGGTAATGTTACGACTGTGGACATGTACTACTTTTTCCCTTTATCTTTTCACTTAGCTATGTCTCCTTCTGTCCTCACTGCCCTCGGACATCAGGTATGCCATTACTGCCTTGTGTACCACTTCCCTGGTTCCTCCCACCTTTCGCCAACTATCGGCCTTCTTCAGAACCGTTGTATTATTAGTTTTGACTCGTCGTGACTCAGACCCTTATCGGCTGACTCACTCCTTATCTCTGATGCTGACACGTCCCCTTACATAACCCCTTGGCAGTACTATTTAAACTCTCATATCTCCACCTGTATTTCCTTAAGCTTAGTCTTCTCAAATACTACAAGTTACTTGGCCTCCTCCTTGCTCCTCTCGTCATCATCAATATCAACACACTAAGACAAGGAATGTCTCCTTGGTCTTCCTTTGAACTTGAGCTAAGGAATCCCCTTGAGCTCTCTTTGTGACTTGTCAGCCATCCCATCAAGTACTCCTTTGTCCTTGGTACTAGGCGTTAGACCTATACCTTGTTATACCCGAAGTCCTCTATCAGTGTACATCCCTAAGTCCACCTTGCTCGTCCTTTGTCAAGGCAGTTACTCACTCAAGACCCCATCGGTCCTAGCCCGACGTAACACAGACCACTTTCTTCACAAATATTCACCTCATGGAACATATTATGCAATTGCACCCAGCAAAGTCAACAACCTCCACCTCCCCATCTGAGCTGGTTGCATCACTGAATGCCACAGCTGAAAAAAGGAATAGTGCAAGAACAATGTTGTTGGAGCATGACAAGGATTTTCTTACATTGGAAGAATTGGTCATGTTTGATGTTCTAGGATGGAGTGGCAATTTTGTGGATGTATATCTTTTGCTTGCAACATCACCTGCTGTTACGCGTAGCGTACTAGGAGGGCTCAAGGGCAGTAGGGATCATCTGCAGGTGATACTCACGAAAAGACCGACTTCTGTCAGAGACTGGAGTGATGGGGGTAAGCCTTAGAGTCGCTAAGGTTACTGAAGACTTAAGGGGCAGGGAGATGACTCTGAAGGTACACTAATATTGCGCAGATCAAGAATAAGGAAAGGTGATATACGAGTGGCGAAGAACTATATACTTGGGAGACTTCCCATGCATGGACCAGGTAGACTAAGCAGACATTGGGGATACAACTAAGTATGAGAGAACTTAGTTAGGAGATACGAGTCCAAGAAGAACGAAGCGGAACTATGAGATTCTATGGAAAACAGACCAGGGAGAGTGTAGAAGGTCCTCCTATGAAGAAGTATACCTCCTGTGCTCGAGAGACGCGATGTCCTCGGTAAGAGATAAGAGGAGTGAAGTGTACTAGTAAAAGAAAGCGATGATAAGGGAAGAAAATCATAACATTACCCCCTTCATATAATCGAGCTCCAGGCTCAAGCAACCAACCGTTCCTATGAAAAGGGTCCCCGAGTGGGTGATCCGACCCCAAAGATGGCATCCTGTTGAGAGGGAGATAGCACTTCAAACGGACAGTTACCGACGACGTGCCCAGATTCGTGGCAAATTCCACAATTCCAGTGGGGGCAAAATCGCTCCATGTGGCCCCAGTTGTTACAATGGCTACATTGGAAAAGCACACACTGAACTGCAAGATGGCCGGAGGCGTAGAGGTGGCAGTGTCCACAGCGGTGACAGGGGCAGTCTTGACGATAGTGACCTCGTAAGCCACATTGAAAACAGGTGGTGGATGGAGTGGCTGGGGGGGGACTGAGTATATCTGGCTGTTGGATAACCCAAACTGGGGAGGAGAGAATGGTGTTCCCATTGGGAAGGCGAATCTCACATGGTTCGGTGCAAACTGGAAAGGTAGGAGGTGGGGGTGATTCATCCTTGACGGTGATGGAGATGGGGACACTATACTTGACAAGAGGGAGTTCCTTGGAGATGGGGATGGAGATGGGGGAGTCTGGGGTGGGCTCCTGAACAGGGGTAGGGAAGTAGGGAAAATCAGTGAGTCGGTCGGCAAGAGGTCTGGAGCAAGGAGGGGGAATGGGGAGGGGAAGGGGGCGAGGTTGGGAGAGAAGAAAGTTTTCTACATTTTGTATGTACAGATCTCTTTGTGCGTGGGGAAGGAAAGAAATAATACGTCAAACGGTGGGAAAGATCAGGGTATGGGGAATTTCTTCTACGTAGATGGTGAACCCATGAAGGGATAAAGCGGTTAGGGAATAGCAGGAGGCTTCGTTCAGCGTGAAGCGCAAGGTTGGGTTGGGTGGGGTTAACATCTCGGCAAGGCATTGGGCCAAGGTGATAGTGTGGTAGGTGTGGATGAGGGAATGAGTCACCTCGTCGTCTGGGAAGCTGGGGTGTGCTTCTATGCTCAAGGAGAGAGCAGGGGTTTCCAGAATGGTGGAGAATAGGGAGAGTCTCTCTCGTTCGGGTAGGTACGAGGGGAACACGTGTTGGAATCGGAGTATCGATTGTGAGGATGAGGACGAGGACGATGAGAGAGGGGAGGCATTTCAGGAGATGGGTTGGGACATGGTTGGTGAGGAGTTTGGCTGGAAGGTGGACAGGACGTTTAGGCAAGGTGATACTTATGAAGAGACTGACTTCTTGTAAACATTGCTTGGGTTCTCTAAAGGGAGTGGAGGTGTTTATAAGCTGAGAGGATCTCGGCAGCGTGACAAAGATTAGATTCGGGTTCCCAGGTGTCTTCCGAGCATGGGTAGCCTTTCCATGAGGTCAGGAACCATCTTCTGGACTGCGGGCCCTTGTGACTGCGGATTGTCTCAACTTCATATTCATCTTCCTGGTTAATGATGTCAGGCAGTGGTTTTAGGAATGGGGTGCCAATGTTACACATAGTGCACAATGGGGGGTTCGAGGGCTACAAGGATCGTCTATAGGTGATACTCACGAAGAGACCGGCTTCTGATAGAGATTCATATGAGAGAAACTACCCGTAGGGTTACTAAGGTTGCTAAGGGGGAACGGACTAAGGGCGACTCCAGATGATACGCTAGTATTGTGCAGATCAAGAATAAAGAGAGGAGATACAAGAGTAAAGAAGTATATATATACTAGGGAGACTTCCTGTGCACAGACCAGGTAGCTAGGGGGGTATTGGGGAAACGACTAAGTGTGAGAGAACTTAGTTAGAAGACAAGGGTCCATGGAGAACAAAGTGGAATGACGAAGTTCTAGGGAAAACAAACTAGGGATAGCATCGAAGGTCCTCCAATGAAGAGGTATACCTCTTGTGCTTGAGAGACACAACGGGTTTGATAGGTGATAAGAGAAGTGAAACGCACGAGTAAAAGGAAACGATGATAAGGAAAGAAAATTGTAACATTACCCCCTTCGTATAATCAAGCTCCAGGCTCGAGCAACCAACCATTCCTATGAAAGAGATCCTCTGGTGGGTGACCCGACTCCAAAGATGGCACCCTGCTGAGAGGGAGATAGCACCTCGAATGGACAGTTACCGATGATGTGCCCAGGTTTGTAGCAAATTCCACAATTCTGGTGGGGGCAGAAGCGCTCTGTGTGACCCCAGTTGTCACAGTAGCCACATTGGAAAAGTGCACATTCAACCATGAGATGACCAGGAGCATAGAGGTGGCAGTGTCCACAGCGGTGGCAGGGACAGTCCTGACGATAATGACCTCGCAGGCCACATTGAAAACAGGTGGTGGTCGGAGTGGCTGGGGCAGGATGGAGTATATCTGGCCGCAGGTTAACCCGAACAGGGGAGGAGAGAACGGTATTCCCATTGGGAAGACGGATCTCACGTGGTTCAGTACAAACTGGAAAGGTGGGGGGTGGGGGAGGTTCGTCCTCGACGGTAACAGGGATGATGTAGTTGACAAGGGGGAGTTCCTCAGGGGTGGAGATAGGGATGGAGACGGGGGATTCCAGAGCGGGTTCTGGGGCAGGAGTGGAGGGGTAAGGGAAATCGGTAAGTCGGTCGACGAGAGGTCTGGGGCAGGGGGGGGGAATGGGGAGAGGAAGAGGGCGAGGTTGGGAGAGAAGAAAATTTTCTACGTTTTGTATGTACAGATCTCTTTGCGCGCGGGGAAGGCAAGAGAGTACTCGTCGGACTGTGGGAAAGATCAGGGTATGGGGAATTTCTTCTATGTAAGTAGAGAATCCGTGAAGGGATAGAGCGGTCAGGCAATGGCGGGAGGCTTCGTTCAGAGTGAAACGTAGGGTTGGGTCAGATGGGGTTAGAGTTTTGGTGAGACGTTGGGCTGAAGCGATGGTGTGATAGGTGTGGATGAGGGAATGGGTCACTTCGTCGCTGGGGAAGCTGGGGTGTGCTTCAATACTCAAGGAGAGAGCGGGGGTTTCTAGGATGGTAGAGAACAGGGAAAGTCTCTCTCGTTCGGGTAGGTATAAGGGGAAGGCGCGTTGGGAACGGAGTATAGATCATGAGGATGAGGACGAGGACGAGGAGAGAGGGGAAGCATTTCGAGAGATGGGTTGGGACATAGTTGGCGAGGGGTTAGGCAGGGGAGTGGATGGTGCGTTTGGACAAGGTGATACTCACGGAGAGACCGACTTCTTGTAAACGTTGCCCTCGGTTCCCTAAAGAGAATGGAGGTTTTTATAGGTCGACAAGATCTCGGCAGCGTGAAGAAGGTTTGATTCAGGTTCCCAAGTGTCTTCCGAGCGTGGGTAACCTTTCCATGAGGTCAGGAATCATCTTCTGGATTGGGGACCTTTGTGACTGCAGATTGTTTCGACTTCATATTCCTCTTCCCAATTGATGATGTCAGGTGGTGGTTTTAGAAATGGGGTGCTGAAAGTTTGTGTGGTCCGGTAGGGAGATAGTAGGGCTGCGTGGAAGGTGTCATGGATACGCCAAGAAGGTGGCAGTCGGAGTTTGTAGGAGACCAGTGATAGAACGCGGGTGATTTCAAAAGGGCCGTAATGTTTGGGGGCTAATTTCCGCGATGGGAGATTTAGGTGGAGATTGGTCGCTTCGAGCCAGACCTGGTCTCTGACTTTCCATGGAGAGAAGCTGTGGAAGGATTGGGAGGAGATCGCTCTTCGGGCGGATTCGTGGGCGGCGAGTGCTTCTTTTCTATCTTCGTCAAGCATTGTTAGGCGATCTTCTAGAGCGGGGATAAAGGTTTTCCCCAGTGGGGGGAATGTTCTGGGTTCGTAGCCATAGAGTAGGGAGAACGGGGATTTCTGGGTAGAGGAATGGGGGGCGGAGTTATGATGGAATTCTGCAGAAGATAGAGCGTTTGACCATGCGTGGGGGTTGTTAGCGCAAAAGATGCATAAGTAGACTTCAAGTTCCTGGTTTGTTTGTTCGGTTTGGCCATCAGTTTGGGGGTGGTATGTGGATGACAGGTGGACATCATACTTGAGTAGGTGTGCGAGTTCAAGAGCGAAGGCTGAAGCGAACTGGGGTCCTTGATCAGAGATGATTGAGTCATAGAGGCCAAACCGTTTGAAAATGTTGTGGAAAAAGAGGGAGGCTACTCCGGCAGCGTCAATAGTCTTGGAGCAGGGGAGGAGTATTACCCCCTTAGTAAGGCCATGGTCAACCATGACCATGATAGAATCGAAGGAGTTGGATAGTGGGAGATCAGTGATGAGGTCAACAGAGAGTTGGCGAAAGGGTAAGGTGGAGGTTGAGGCAATGGGCAGAAGGGGGGGGTGAGAAGGGTGAGTGTTAACTTTGCTTTGCTGGCATGTGGGGCATCCCATAATGAAGTGTTTGACGAAGGTGGCGAGTCCTGGCCACCAGAAGTCTCGCTCAAGGATGGATTTGGTGCAAAAGATGCCCATGTGACCAGTGAGCGGAGAGGAGTGAATGGTGTGGAGCAGGGGGGATCTGGCCGAAGGTGGAACGTACATCCGTTGGCGGAAGAACAGGTGACCATTTTCGAAAGTCCAGTTGGAGGCGAGTGAGCAGGGAAAAAGGGGGGAGGACGAGGAGATTGCCTCTAAGGCACGCACAACTAGTGGATCGGATTGTGTGGAGGATTTGATGAGGTTAGTGAGTGTGAGGTCGAGTGCGTTGATCACTAGGGGTTCCAGTACAATAGAGGAGTCGATATTGTCGAGGGAGGTGTCTATGTGATCTCGCCGGGAGAGGGCGTCTGCCAGTCCCATCTTGGTGCCAGGGATGACTTTCCAGATGATGTCAAAGTCTTGAAGGAAGAGGGCCCATCGAGCTTGTCGTCGGGAGAGTTTGCGTGGGTCACATAGGTAGGAGAGGTTTTTGTGGTCGGTGATAATCGTGGTGGGGTGATCGGCACCTTGTAGGTGATGGCGCCATTCAGAGAGGGCAAGGATAACAGCGAGAAGTTCGTGGTCATAGATGTTGTAGTTACGTTCGGCGGGGGCTAGGGTTTTGGAGAAGTAGGCTAAGAGGCGAAGGTCGCCATTGGGGTCTGGTTGCATAAGGACTGCCCCAGCGGCCAATAGGGAAGCATCCGTCATGACTGAAAATGGTTTTGAAGGATCAGGGAGGGCGAGGACTGGGGCAGAACAGAGGGCAGAAATGAGGGATTGGAACGCCTTTTGCTGGAGGGGGGTCCAATTCCAAGTTTCGTTTTTCTTGGTGAGGAAGACCAGGGGAGCGACGATATTGGAGAAATTGGGGATGAATTTTCTGTAAAAGTTGGTGAATCCGATGAACGATCTTATGCTGGTGACGGTTGTGGGGGGTTTCCAGTCCTTGAGGGCTGCGAGTTTGTGGGGGTCCATTTGTACGTCCCCTTTTCCAATGATGAGACTGAGATACTCCATCATTTGGGAGTCAAAAAAGCATTTAGATAATTTGATGGAGAGGTTATGCTCACGCAGTCGAAGGAGAACTCGTTGAGTGCGTTCATGATGTAGGGAAAGAGGGCCCTTAGTGCAGATACCTAAGTCGTCCATGTAGATCTTCAACCAGCGTTCTGCGATCATATCGGCGAAGATATGATTCATGAATGATTGAAAAGTGGAGGGGGCGTTGGAGAATCCAAAGAACATTACCCTAGGTTCGAAAAGTCCTAGGGGGGTGATGAAGGCTGCCTTCCATTGGTCTGATTCGTGGATTCGAATGTTGTTGTATCCCCACTGGATGTCTATCTTGGTGAAGTGATTAGCGTCCTTTATATCTTCTAAAAGATCAGATATGAGGGGTAGGGGATAAGTGTTCCGGATGGTGTGGGAGTTCAGGTAGCGGTAGTCCTGACAAGGGTGAAGGGTTCCGTCTTTCTTGGGGACGAAGAAGAAGGGAGAGGCTTGCAGGGATTTCGACGGGATGATGCGACCGGTTTTGAGATGTTCCTCGATGAATTCCCTGAGGGATTCTTTCTCTTTGGGGTTTAGCGGGTAGACTTTTGCGATTTTTGGGACGAAAGAGTCTTTGAGGTCGATGGTGTGGTCAAAGGAGCGATGAGCGGGGAGAACATTGTAAGAGGATTCTGCAAAGACATCGGCAAAGTCTTTACAAAATTCAGGGACAGTGGTTTGGGAGGGCATAGCCTTTTGAGCGATTTCCGTGGAGATGGTTAGTTTATAGATCTCTTCTTCCTCGTACTCCTTCAGGGGAGGGCGCTCACAGAGAGTTCTCTCGACCCTCTGGGGAGATGTAGGAATAGAGAGAGTACGGTTCTTCCAGTTAACGTTGGGGTTCCATTTGGTTAACCAGGGCATGCCCAAGATGATCTGAGGGATCTTCTGTCTAAGAACGAAGAGGGATTCAATGGAGGAGAAAGAGCCATGGGAGATAAGAGCAGTGGTGGTCCAGCGGATACTTCCTGATGTGTTCAGGATTCCATCGATGTTATAAGCTAGGATAGGGTGAGGAAGTTTCTTAAGGTGGAAACTTCCTTGGGGTAGCAGGCAAGGATCAATGAAATTTCCGGTGGCTCTGGAGTCGATGAGGGCAGAGGTTTCAATGCTTTGTACGGTGACATCCAAATGAAGAGTTCTATTCTTTAGTGATGCTACGAGTACATGGGTAGAATATTGGGAAGAAGACGTTGAAGCTACTTCCCTTTTCAAAAATCCTTCGCTTTTTGTACGTTGGCAAATTGGATCACGTTCACTTCTTCTTTGTCTTCCTCATAGCACATCCTTAGGACAGAGAGGATTTCCGTCTCGTCTTTGCCAGAGGTGTGAAGAGAGTTTATGTACTGTTGAAGGGGGGATGGTGAGGCGGGGGCAGGGGGCGTGGGAGATGGGATGGGGGGGGGTAAAGGTGGTGGTTCATATGTTCTGGGGGTGATTGGCAGTTTTTTTGCAATTGCGGGCGTCATGTCCAATGGTTCGACAGCGGAAGCACTGTCCTTCCTTGATGCACTTAGCTTGTTCAGCGGGGGTGAGTTTGGTTAAAGTAGTGGTTACGTCTACTTCCATGGCATTGGGGTCTCTGTTGGGGGTGTGGTGGTTGTTAAAGGAGAAGGGGGAGGTGGTGGTCCTGGTGTGAAGGGCTTGGATCCTCATCTTTTGGGCATGGAAAGTTTTGGCTTTCATTACCTATTCTGCAATGGTAGTAGGGACTGTTCCCATGGATAGGATCATGGTGGTGATTTGTTGATCAAGCTCTAACACGAAGTGGTCGATGAGGGTGGCTTCATCCGTAATGTCGGACTTTCCTGCGAGGTTCTGGAAGTCCGTGATATATTGTTGGAATCCGTCATGGGAGCGAGAGATCTTCTGACGTAGTTTAGCTAATTCCAGACGGGTGGTGGCCTTCACATCATATGGGAAGAAGGTTGTCTCGAAGTCTTTGACGAAGTCAAGGAAAGTCTTTCCTGTGGAGATATTTGGGTCTGCCATTTTGTCGTACCATGCTTCAGCGAAGGATGCTCCTCGACCGGTAGGTATTCTGTTGAGCATGGTCATGATCTTTTCTGGGTCTCCCGGGTAGAGGGTTTCGTTAATCAAAAAATAAGCTCTTATGGCCTTCATCCATCGGGAGGCGTCGGAAGAGGATCCAGTGAAGTCAGCGGGGAGGGCGGCTTTGAGTTTGGAGGGCATGGCTGGGGAGGGCGAGTGGGAGAGGTCGATTGGGCTGGATTGGCATGAGGGTGGACTGGGTTGGTGTGGGGGTGGGCTGGGTTGATGAGGAGGTGGGTTAGATTGAGCGGAGTTACTCAGTTTTTGACCTTTGGGCGAGGATGCGAAGGATGGGTCGAGGAGTGGAGCTCGACTGGATCCGGCGAGTTGTCTGGAGGATGTGCAATATTGGGTGAGATCAGGGAGTTCAGAGTCGCTGTCTCCTGGGGCTTTGAACGATGTGGTGGAGATGGGGTAGGTCCTTCACCTGAGGAGGTGGGACTGGGATATTTATTCTTGATCTTTTGTTACGCGTAGCGTACAATGGGGGGTTCGAGGGCTACAAGGATCGTCTATAGGCGATACTCACAAAGAGACTGGCTTCTGATAGAGATTTGTATGAGAGAAACTACCCGTAGGGTTACTAAGGTTGCTAAGGGGGAACGGACTAAGGGTGACTCCAGATGATATGCTAGTATTGCGCAGATCAAGAATAAAGAGAGGAGATACAAGAGTAAAGAAGTATATATATACTAGGGAGACTTCCCGCACATAGACCAGGTAGCTAGGGGGGTATTAGGGAAACGACTAAGTGTAAGAGAACTTAGTTAGAAGACAAGGGTCTGTGGAGAACAAAGTGGAATGACGAAGTTCTAGGGAAAACAAACTAGGGATAGCATCGAAGGTCCTCCAATGAAGAGGTATACCTCTTGTGCTCGAGAGACATGACGGGTTCGATAGGTGATAAGAGAAGTGAAATGCACGAGTAAAAGGAAACGATGATAAGGAAAGAAAATTGTAACAGCCGAAGGCTTGTGTGGCTCGGTAGGGGGATAGTAGGGCTGCATGGAAGGTGTCATGGATGCGCCAAGAAGGCGGCAATCGGAGTTTGTAAGAGACTGGTGATAGAACGCGGGTGATTTCGAAGGGGCCATAATGTTTGGGGGCTAATTTCCGCGATGGGAGATTGAGGTGGAGATTGGTTGCTTCGAGCCAGACCTGGTCTCCGACTTTCCATGGGGAGAAGCTGCGGAAGGATCGGGAGGAGATCACTCTCCAGGCAGATTCGTGGGCGGCAAGTGCTTCTTTTCTATTTTCGTCCAGTGTTGTTAGGTGATCTTCTAGGGTGGGGATAAAGGTTTTCCCCTGTGGGGGGAATGTTCTGGGTTCATAGCTGTAAAGTAGGGAGAACAGGGATTTCTGGGTAGAGGAGTGGGGAGCGGAGTTGTGATGGAATTCTGCAGATGATAGGGTGTTTGACCATGAGTGGGGGTTGTTGGTGCAAAAGATGCGTAGGTAGACTTCGAGTTCTTGATTAGTTCGTTCGGTTTGGCCATCTGTCTGGGGGTGGTATGTGGATGACAGGCAGATGTCATACTTGAGTAGGCATGCGAGTTCAAGAGCGAAGGCCAAGGCGAACTGGGGGCCTTGATCAGAGATGATTGAGTCATAGAGGCCAAACTGTTTGAAAACATTGTGGAAAAAGAGGAGGGCTATTCCGGCAGCGTCAATAGTCTTTGAGCAGGGGAGGAGTACTACCCCCTTTGTAAGGCCATGGTCGACCATGACCATGATAGAATCAAAGGAGTTGGATAGTGGGAGATTGGTGATGAGGTCGACAGAGAGTTGGCGAAAGGGTAGGGCAGAGGTTGAGGCGATGGGTAGGAGGGGGGGCATGAGGGGTGTGTGTTGACCTTGCTTTGCTGGCATGTGGGGCATCCCATAATGAAGTGTTTGACGAAGGTGGCAAGTCCCGGCCACCAAAAGTCTCGTTCAAGAATGGACTTGGTGTGAAAGATGCCCATGTGACCAGTGAGCGGGGAGGAGTGGATGGTGTGCAGTAGGGAGGATCTGGCCAAGGGTGGGACATACATCCATTGGCAGAAGAACAGGTGACCATTCTCAAAGGTCCAATCTGAAGCAAGTGAGTGGGGAAGAGGGGGGATGACGAGGAGATTGTCTCCAGGGCACAAATAACCAGTGGGTCGGATGGTGTGGAAGATTTGATGAGGTTGGTGAGTGTGAGGTTGAGTGCATTGATCACCAAGGGTTCAGGTATGATAGGGGAGTCGAGATTGTTGAGGGAGGTATCTACGTGATCTCGCCAGGAGAGGGCATCTGCTGGTCCCATCTTGGTGCTGGGGGTCACCTTCCAAACAATGTCAAAGTCTTGGAGGAAGAGGGCCCATCGAGCTTGTCATCGAGAGAGTTTACGTGGGTCATGTAGGTAGAAGAGGTTTTTGTGGTCGGTGATAATCGTGGTGGGGTGGTTGGTGCCTTGTAAGTGATGGCGCCATTCGGAGAGGGCAAGGATGATGGCGAGAAGTTCGCGATCATAGATGTCATAGTTGCGTTTGGTGGGAGCCAGGGTTTTGGAGAAGTAGGCCAAGGGGCGGAGATCACCATTGGGGTCAGGTTGCATAAGGACTGCCCCAGCGGCGGACAGGGAGGCATCAGTCATGACTGAGAATGGTTTCGAAGGGTCAGGGAGGGCAAGGACTGGGGCCGAGCAGAGGGCAGAGATGAGGGATTGGAATGCCTTTTGCTGAAGGGGGGTCCAATTCCAAGTCTCATTTTTCTTAGTGAGGAAAACCAGGGGAGTGACAATGTTGGAGAAATTGGGAATGAATTTCCTGTAAAAGTTGGCAAATCTGATGAATGATCTTATGCTGGTGACAGTTGTGGGGGGTTGCCAGTCCCTAAGGGCGGCGAGTTTGTGGGGGTCCATTTGTACTTCTCCCTTCCTGATGATGAGACCAAGATATTCCATAGTTGGAGAGTCAAAGGAGCATTTGGACAGCTTGACAGAGAGGTTGTGCTCGCGTAATCGAAGAAGAACTCATCGAGTGCATTCATGATGGAGGAAGAGAGGACCTTTAGTGCAGATACCTAGGTCGTCCATGTAGATTTTCAACCAATGTTCTGCGATCATATTGGCGAAGATGTGGTTCATGAATGATTGGAATGTGGAGGGAGCATTGGAGAATCCAAAGAACATTACCATAGGTTTGAAAAGTCCTAAGGGAGTAATAAAGGCTGCCTTCCATTGGTCTGATTCGCGAATTCGAATGTTGTTGTATCCCCACCGGATGTCCATTTTGGTGAAGTGGTTGGCATCCTTCATATCCTCTAAGAGATCAGATATGAGGGGTAAGGGGTAAGCATTCTGGATGGTGTGGGAGTTCAGGTAGCGATAGTCCTGGCAAGGGCGGAGGGTCCCATCTTTCTTAGGAACGAAGAAGAAAGGGGAGGCTTGCAGGGATTTTGACGGGATGATGCAACCAGTTTTGAGGTGTTCCTTGATGAACTCCCTGAGGGATTCCTTCTCTTTGGGGTTCAACGAGTAGACTTTTGCAATTTTCGGGATGAAGGAGTCTTTGAGGTCAATGTTGTGGTCGAAGGGATGATGGGCAGGGAGAACATTGTGAGAAGACTCTGCAAAGACGTTGGCAAGGTCTTTGCAGAACTCAGGGACAGTGATTTGAGAAGGTGTTGCTTTTTGAGTGATTTCCGTAGAGATGGTTAGTTTGTAGATCTCTTCTTCCTTAGTCTCCTTCAGGGGAGGGTACTCACGGGGAGTCCTCTCGACCCTCTGGGGAGATGCAGGAATAGAGAGAGTACGATTCTTCCAGTCAACATTGGGGTTCCATTTGGTTAGCCAGGGCATACCCAAGATGATCTGAGAGACTTTTTGCCAAAGAATGAAGAGGGATTCGATAGAGGAGAAGGAACCATGGGAAATAAGGGTGGTTGTGGTCCAGTGGATGCTCCCGGATGTGTTCTGGGTTCCATCAATGTTATAGGCCAGGATGGGGTGAGGGAGTTTCTTAAGATGGAAACCTCCTTTGGGTAGGAGACGAGGGTCGATGAAGTTTCTGGTGGCTCCAGAGTCGATGAGGGCAGAAGTTTCGACACTTTGTATGTTGACATCTAAATGAAGAGTTCTATTCTTTGGTGATGCTATGAGTACATGGGTAGAATATAGGGAAGGAGACGTCAAAGCTGCTTCCCTTTTTAAAAATCCTTCGCCTTTTGTACATTGGCGAACTGAATAGCGTTTACTTCTTCTTTGTCTTTGTCATAGCACATCCTTAGGACGGAGAGGATTTCCATCTCATCCTTGCCAGAAGTGCGAAGGGAGTTTACATACTGCTGAAGGGGGGATGGCAAGGCAGGGGCAGGGGGTGTGGGCGACGGGATGGGGGCGAGAGTGGTAGTTCGTACGTTCTGGGGGCGACTGGTAGTTTTTTTGCAATTGCAGGCGTCATGCCCAATGGTTTGACAGTGGAAGCACCGCCCTTCCTTGATGCATTTAGCTTGTTTGGTGGGGGTGAGCTTGGTTAAAGTAGTGGTTGAGTCTATTTCCATGGTGTTGGGGTCTTTGCTGGGGGTGCGATGGCTGTTAAAAGAGAAGGGGGAGGCGGTGGTCCCAGTGCAAAGGGCTTGGATTCTCATCTTCTGGGCGTGGAAGGTTTTGGCTTTCATTACCCAGTCTGCAATGGTAGTGGGGACGGTCCCCATGGACAAGATCATGGTGGTGATTTGTTGGTCGAGTCCTAGGGCAAAGTGGTCGATAAGGGTGGCCTCATCCGTGATGTCAGACTTCCCTGCGAGGTTCTGGAAGTCGGTGATGTATTGTTGGAATCCGTCGTGGGAGCAGGTGATTTTCTGGCATAGTTTAGCTAACTCCAGATGGGCAGTGGCTTTCACGTCATAGGGGAAGAAGGTGGTTTTGAAGTCTTGGGTGAAATGGAGGAAGGTCTTCCCAGTAGTGATACTTGGGTCGGCCATTTTGTCATACCATGCTTCAGTGAAAGACACCCCTCGACTGGTGGGCATCCTGTTGAGCATGGTCATGAACTTTTCAGGGTCTCCTGGGTAGAGGTTTGCGTTGATCTGGAAATATGCCTTCATGGCCTTCATCCACCAGGAGGCATCAGAGGAGGATCTGGTGAAGTCGGCTGGGAGGGCGGCTTTAAGTTCAGAGGGCATGGCTGGGGAGGGCGAGCAGGAAAGGTCAATTGGGCTGGGTTGATGTAGGGGTGGACTGGGTGGACAAGGGGGTGGACTGGGTGGGTGAGGGGGTGGATTAGACTGAGTGGGGTTGCTTGGTTTTTGACCCTTGGATGAGGATGCAAAGGATGGGTCGAGGAGTGGGGTTCGGCTGGATCCCACGATTCGTCTGGAGGGTAAGCGGTACAGAGAGAGATCGGGGAGTTCAGAGTCGCTATCTCCTGGGGCTTTGAATGACGTGGTGTGATTGGGATAGGTCCTTCACCTGAGGAGGTGGGACCAAGGTTTTTATTCTTGATCTTTTGTTATGCATAGCGTACTAGGAGGGCTCAAGGGCAGTAGGAATTGTTTGCAGGTGATACTCATGAAGAGACTGACTTCTGTCAGAGACTGGAGTGATGGGGGTAAGCCTTAGAGTCGCTAAGGTTACTGAAGACTTAAGGGGCAGGGGGATGACTCTGAAGGTACACTAATATTGTGCAGATCAAGAATAAGGAAAGGTGATACACGAGTGGCGAAGAACTATATACTTGGGAGACTTCCTGTGCATGGACCAGGTAGACTAAGCGGACATTGGGGATACAACTAAGTATGAGAGAACTTAGTTAGGAGATACGAGTCCAAGAAGAACGAAGCGGAACTACGAGATTCTATGGGAAACAGACCAGGGAGAGTGTAGAAGGTCCTTCTATGAAGAAGTATACCTCCTGTGCTCAAGAGACGCAATGTCCTTGGTAAGAGATAAGAGGAGTGAAGCATACTAGTAAAATAAAGTGATGATAAGGGAAGAAAATCATAACACCTGCAAGCTCAGACAAAGTTTGGCATAGTTGGCTAAAAAGGAGAATCACTGAGGCCAATGGGGATTCAACCAACACTGCCAATGAATGTGGTTCCACATCAACATAGCGTATTGTTAGTATCATATCATGTTGTACTCTGTACCACTAAATTTATTGTGCACTACAACAAGACATGATGCTGATTGTTATGAAGACAAAAAAGGTGATCCTGCCAAAGACTTTCTGCAATCTCCTCCTGCTTAGCCATCACAAGATCACATTCACCAGGAGTAATGAAACTGCTCACTGTATTACTGTGTTACACTTGGCCCCTCTAGGGACAAGCCTAGGAACCTTTTGTGACTACCCAGGGCTTAGAGCTGGGGTAGGGCCTCAAGACTGAGGGCTTATGGACAATCCACAAGTTTGTGAGACAAGTAGATTGGGGATTCTAGGGTTACATGGTGATAGTCAAAGGTAGGCCAAGATAAGATAAAAGCAGAGCACAAGAACTCCTATAAGTACTACAAGGTATGGTGCATGAACAAAGTTCAAGAAAGGAACTATAGACAAGGGAGAAATGCTATAGGATAGATAAGAGAATCTAGATAGCATCCAAGGGTAAAGGGTTCTAATATTACATGAGGAAACAGGGATCAAAGGAAAGCATACTGTGTGTCAGGGAAGACTCAGGTTGGGCCGAGGAGTGACACAAGAACTTGGACAAGGCTGAGTAACAGATATGGGGAACCCAGGTAAGGCTGAGAGACATGAGCGAGGACTCGGGTAAGGCTGAGTAAGACTCAGGTAGGACTAAGTGGCAATGGAGAAGTATCCAGGTAAAGCTGGACATCTGGGGATGAGGGGAGAGGAGCTAGGGAGGTGCCTAGCAATGAGGATGGTTTCTAGAGGATCACAGGGGAGTCTGGAGGATCTAGGCAAGGAAAAAGATGAATACAATGTTGAATTGTAATACACTATATATTGTGGATTCATCAGCCAGACCCCCTGTTGATGCCTCCACTGCAGCTTGCTCCTATTCACAGTCTACCAACTTCCCAGGATTATGGTGGTGGATGACATTGTGGATGCAGCAAAGAGCTGGGGGAATGCACACTTGGATATCCATGCCAAACTTGGGAGGGATCACAAGAATCTGAAATTGCTGCTTGAGAACTCCAATGATCTGCTCAATGACATTTCAAAGCTGTGCGTGATGTAGATTGAAGTATTTGTGGGCATTCACAGGTCTTCATGATGAAGCATAAGCTGCTGGTTGGGCACATGTGGATGTCAGGATGCACCTCATCCACACATAGTCCCATTCTGGTAAATGATACCAGAAACCACAGTATGGAACTAGTAGCTGCAGACAGATTGGATATCTGGCATCAGCAAGATAGTACTTTCCTGTGGATATTGTTATGTGCAGCCTTTACACATAACATAAGGAATGCTTGGAACATAGTTCCAGTGGACTCCTCAAACAAGTACACAACTGGTCAGTCTTCCAGTCCCTGTGGCTAAAGGCAGCACTATCTGATATGCTGTGGCAGAGAGCAAACAACAAGTCATCTGGGCAGATGACTCCCAATGGCAACTGGTGGTCAGGTCCTACTTTCTAGATGAAGTAGGCAAACAGTATCTGATCTAGAGATCTAGATCGTCTGATATGGCTGAGTGAGAGAAGAGAGAGAAGAGGGCGATGACCAAGCTCAGCAAGGCTTTCTGAAACTACATAAGATTGCATAGATCAAGGTTAGAGTTTAATATACAGAAACTCAGTCCTTAAATACTACTCCAGGACTAGGTTGAAGCAGAGCTTAAATAGTAAGTGATATATTGGGAGGGAATGGAATGGAACTATAGTACATAGCCACATTGGGAGAATATGGATCAGGTGGGATAGGAACTACAAGGCTGTATGCGAGAGAGTACAGCCAAGAAGGTAATGTCTGTGGCAATACAGATAAGTAAATTGAAATAATAAATAGCAGTGCACACCACATCAAGTCACAT
>JBBPLO010000244.1:11474-23944 GCA_038089835.1 Retiboletus flavoniger
ACGACGACACGGACAGACATGGACAGACTTGATGGTGCGTCTCCGAGTTTGGGTCTCTTGGCGGGGTGGGGATCGAGATCTGTGCTCGTCACTGGGGAAGAGGAATCAGGTGGAGGTGGACGCTTGCCCCGGGTTTTCTGTGCATGACGAGACAAGGACAAGGGTGAGAACGCGACGAGATCCGAGGATGGACGACGAGACGCACAAATCTGTCTGCGAATTGCTTCTTCCTGGGTGGGCACACGCAGGATCGCGATCGCGATCGTCAGGCAAGAGGCGAGGTCAGCTAGGAACGGGATGCGAGGGGAAACGGGGACCGACTTTGTAAGCGCCTCTTCAGCTTTGCGTCTGTCTTCTTCCTCCTGCGTGCGGGGGAAAGATAGGTGATTGGGTCTTTGGGGCGGAGGTGGGCGGGCGGCTTACCTGTTTACTGCGCTGGAAGCGTTCGAGAAAGGAGCCGTCGTTGGAGAAGACATTGACGGGCTTTGGCTTCGGGGGTGCTTTGGAGGTCGTCGTCGAGGGCAACGATGTGGACGAGGAGGCGGCGGAGGGCGGGGTGGCGTATGCGGGGGCGAGCGCGGTGGACATGGCGGTGGAAGAGAAAGAAACCGAAATCGGAGCGGAACATGTCAAGAGTCACGTGGATCAGGACCATCGAGGCGCTGCAATCGTCTTTTGTGGATGAGAGACTGCGACGGAGCGGATGCAGTCCAGCCCGCAGCGACGGACGTTTGATAGACAACCAGAGCAAAATCCACGGCACGGGCATTTTCACCAAAGTGGAGACGACCGCGGAATGCAAAGACTGTTGTTTGATCAACCATCTGCGGTCTCTACTACCGTCCGACGACACGTCGTATACTTTGAGCTGACCGTCCAGAAAATGAACGGGGTCATCGCTATAGGTCGCAGTACAACGGTCTATGGACGTCGTGCATGACTCCACTTCTTCTCTTGATAGGAACAGCATGCAGACCCTACCCGCACTTTAGATTCCCAGGGTGGCATAGGTCGAGCGCTGCGCTGCATCTGGATGACATGCGCAAGTTTTACGAGAACTCGGACGGGGGACAGGAATCGGGTTTCTGGGAGGCTATCGATGGTCGACTTCCGGCTGCAGGAGACACTCTCAGATGCGGCTACGAGTTCGGCACTGGTGATACCCTGTTTTTCACCTTTAGCGGTCACCGCCTCATTCTGGATGCGTTCAAGGGGTTATATCTCGGTGACGCATGGGTAGACGGGGAGAATACGTTCACTGTAAACTTTGACGGAGACTTTTTCAAGTGGTTGGCGATTGGACGGACATGTTGGCAAATTGAGTGGGCTTGTCCTGCCTATAGCCGGTTCCGGTAGATAAAATTGGCTATGGATAATACGCTTGAATAGCGTCCGGTCTGAAATGTGATCTCCACATCATCCCAGGCATAAAACGGACTGGCGCCCTCTGTCTCTTGTTTCTCCATGACCACGACCACATCCTCGGTTCGAGATACTGTTTCTTGCTTTCTTCGACAGCGAAACTGGTAGTAGGAGCCGCCGCATCCGTATTTGGAAACCCACTTGGACATTTTCTTGGGTTTGTCACACGTCTTTCGCGTAATCCTGGGCACTTGCGTGACTTATAAAGCCTCTCCACTCCACAGCATGACTTCCATTTCTCCTCGTGTCTCTGGCTTCTGGACCTCCCCGACAACAAACAGGCACACCTACCCCACCATGCACGACGTCGACGGTGTCGAGGTTGCAGATGATTTCGTAGAGGACTCGGAATATGATAGCAGAACGCCTCTAGACAAAACTATAGATCGCATTGGAATGGGTGCGTACTTGGTATCCACCTCGTCTTTCGTGCTCACCCCTTGTCTTTCTTCAGGGAGCTATCAGTGGACACTCTTGTCGTTATGTGGATTCGGTGAGCACATAGTTTTCGCCATCACTGATCCCACATCATCCTAAATGCTGCGAACCCGTCTCGGCGCTCTGTCTCTAGGTTGGATGGCAGACAATGTGAGTGTAGCCTCGCAAGCCTCTCGGCGCCCTTGACTTGTCGCTCAGATGTGGATTCAAGCTGTTGCCATAATTCTTCCTCGCGTTCAACAGCACTACTCAGGTACACCGTCTGCTCCACATAGCTAGCTCATTCCCGACTGACACTTGCAGTTCCCGACAATTACATCGGGACACTGTCGTCATCCACGTTTGCGGGGATGATGGTCGGTGCTGTGGGGTGGGGGACCTGTTCGGACCTTGTGGGCCGAAGTGCCGCATTTAATGCGACTCTCTTTTTCACTGCCTTATTTGGCATCCTTACCTCGTTCGCAAACTCGTTTGCGAGCCTATGTGTGCTCCTCTTCTTTCTTGGAACCGCAGTCGGGGTGAGTTCCCTGCCGTTTAACATCTTACACTCGTTGACCGGCGTCATCCCGTGTAGGGTTCTATGCCCACAGATGGTACACTCCTTCTCGAACACATGCCAAAAGGAAAACAGTACTTGGTCACTGCGCTCTCTGTTTTCTTTTCTTTTGGATCTGTCCTTTCAGCACTCGTTGCACTCTTCATTCTTCCTGGGCGTTCGTGTTCACCAAATCAACCTTGTAGTCCTTCCACTGGAAATACTGGCTGGCAGTATATGCTCGTCTGTCTTGGCCTTATCGTGAGTACAGTCTGTCGTGCTGAGCATCGGTGTTCATCCATCTGTACAGACACTGTCGATGTTCCTCGCTCGTATCGTATTCTTCCGGTTACACGAGTCACCCCGGTACCTCGTTCATGCCGGCCGACATCAAGAAGCTCTAGAGTCCCTTCAGCTCATCTCTCGTTTCAATGGATCCCAGATCACCATAGACCTCGGTGATGTAGACGACCGACGGCCATCCGAACCTCGTCCTCCGTCAGATGGGTCTGACGAACGCGAGCCTTTCCTTCCTTCTACACAAGAAATGCGCCATAACTGCGAGTCAGATGGGAATGCGACGAGCAATGGCGCTTTCGGCGACCCACCTACAAGAGAGGAAGGCGTGAAAGATTATCAATCTACGGGTGATTCTCCCAACTCGCTCGATTCCCATTCGTTGGTGACGCCAGTCGAGGAATACCCCCCACGAAGGCCTAGTGTGGTTATCGTCGGGGACGTTCCATCATCTTCCCGTCGAAACGCGTTGAATGACGAGACCAAGCTTCAGTCAAGACTTTCGGACACATGCCATCGTCCTCCGGGATCACGTGTATCCCGGGCACGCTCGATCGCGTCTGTCGAGCTCGAGAAACGGTTCGGAGGTGTCCTTCCTACGTGGATCAAGCGGCCCTTGACCGCATGGCTTGATCGTGTAGGGATGGTATTGAGTCCCGAGTGGTGTCGGACGACGTTGTTAGTGTGGGCTGTGTGGTTTTTCACGTCACTCGGTGCGTCACACGACAAAAGGGTTGGCTACATCACCAAACCCTCTCGTCAGCTTACACGATGTTCAACGTATATTATCCAAAGTTGTTGGAGACGGGATCGAGCGGGGATTCAACCCCGAAATCGCTTGAAGACAACCTATGGGATGTGGTGATTTTCACGTTGGGTGGATGTCCGGGTGCACTTGTAGGTCATCTCCTTTTTCGTCCTGACGGCAGGTTTGATCGATACACGGACGTAGCTCGCGGCGTACATGGTCGAAGGGACGCTCGGACGACGAGGTTCGTTGGCCGCGATGACGCTCATGACAGCATTCTTTTGCATGGCCTTTGTGCTCGTCAAAGGTCCATTTTTGGTTCGTGTCAGTGCGGTGGGGATCAATTTGAGCGCTACGGTGAGTCGTGATTCGATGCTTTTCGTGACGTGCCGATTCACGGGCTGGCAGACGATGTATGCGGTGTTGTATGGGTAACTATCGCCTTGCGCGTTGTGTTCGGATTAAAGTGACTGAACGACGACGTATATTAGGTGGACCCCCGAGATTTTTGGTACCAAGGTACGCGGGACGGCGTGTGGGATCGCCTCGGCCTTGTCTCGCATGTACGTCTTCCCACTTGTGCGCGTTTTGGATTCCGAGCTGATCTGGACGTCCTTTTTTTTTTTCACGCAGAGGCGGGATGATCGCACCCCTCTTGGGCGGTACGCTCTTGTTTATCAATCGCGCCTTTCCGGTGTATGCGAGCGTGGCAGTGTACCTCGTCAATACGCTTTGTGTCGTGCTTTTGCACGAGAGGGCGGGAGGTGGGAACGGGGAGCGGTCGTTGATGCATTGAGCGGCGGCTAATTTAAAAGATGGTGATTTATTCGGTGCGTAGGAGCCGACGATCTAGCGAGGCATTGCAAAAGTATAGAGTCGTTTCTGTACATCGCGTCGAGTGTAAGATTTGTGTAATATGTACGGTACATCGTCGGGCGCGCGCGCGTGCGTCGTGCTGGATTAGAGTGTGATGATCGTCCTGTTGGAGGTATTATAGAAGTACTTGGGGAACGCGTCGGATGCACGTTGCGCAGTAAGCACGAGTGGGTGGCATGACACTTTCGAGCATATTCAGCCAACGAACATGTGCAGTCCTTGCGTCCACTGGCCAGGACTACTGGGTGCTGTGACAGTTCACCAGGCTTGTTCTGCTACGTATACCTGTGGGCAACGCACGACCGCCAGCGCGCCACGAAACGGACTGCGGGAACTGCTCGACGACTAACGGGCGCACTCGCGCTGCAGTCCGCGGCCATCCTTCGTTGGGAAGCCCAAGTCGTGGCCGTCAAGGAGGACGGGGTTGGAGGGAACCACGGAGTTCCAAGGAAACAGGGAGCGGCGGAGAGAGCACTTACACTAGCCAATCCTCGTCACAGACAACAGTACTGAGTGACAGAAATGGCCTTGGTATGAATAAAGAACTCGAAACTCCGTCCAGTGACGGTACTTACCCCTACAGATATGGTCGGACTACCTGACCAACATGCACAAAACCGACCTTGGGGGCGTTGATATTAGTCGGAAGGAATGTTGCGTGGGGCCTTGAGCCTCGTGATTATATCGTGGATTTCAGCTGGGAAACGGTACAAGCGGATCTCGTTCGTTCCTCAGGGAGCCTCCTAACCAAGCATCCATTCTTTTACATCCTGCGTCGTGAACAGGCCTAATAATTTAACGCCGCTGATTGAACCTGTCGCGATCAGTAGGAGCAAGGAAAGATGAAAGGAACGCGCAGTTAACAAATTCGGTAAACAAGTATAGCTCGAGGAACAGCGCGCGAGAGAACATGCTAAGGAGATGGAAGAGGCGTCTCAAGTCACTCAAACGAAGTAGGCTGGCAGCGTTTCTGAGAACATACGAGGTGGCTCGTTCTGCTTTCGTCACGTAGAGCGTAAAAGTGGCGCTTGACGACTTTCCAGGACGTTGACGGAGAGGCCTTTTGACATCGCGATCGAGGACGCTATCTCTAGCCGCCCTGCAGCTAAACGACCAAAAAGTCATGCTGGGGCGCCAGTAAGCGAGGTGGACCACCCGGGGGCAGACATGTAGTCGGAGGGAAACGAACAACCGCAGGCAAGCGAACGTGTGGGTGTAAGCGTCCAGGAAAGAGCAAAAGAATCGCGGCTAGAAGTCGATGGTGGTAGCCTATCGTTTAGTATGGCTTCTGTACTTCTCTCTTTCGGGATGTCCAAGCCAAAAAAAAAAAAAAGTTTCTGTCAACTGGATCACAAGAAACTCCAAGTCTCTGTTCTCTCCCTTCTGACCGTACATCAGTTGGTTGCCGGCAGTCAGCATTAATAGTCTATCCCCCTATGGCGACACGACGGACCTTCCTTGGTGTTTTCGTCTCTCTATACCATTCTCCTGGTGCCGTGCGTTCCGTGATGGCCAACGACACTGCCAGTCAGGTTGACATGTCGACATTAAAGCTTGTATACATGTCGGTTTATGGGCATCGAGCATGTGGAATCGACGGTCGACCAAGGTCGGGGTCATGTTCTGTCAAAGAAATCGTCCACGTTCTGTTGCCAATTGGTGTCTCCGAGCCAGTAGACCACATTTCATTGCATGGAATGTGATGCTTGGAAATGTACTCGAAGTCGAGCGCCAGTGAGTGTGTGTTGATCTGCTCAGCCTGCCAAACAAAGTGCGTGGGAAGACAACGGTCCGCATTCTCAGCAAGTCACTTGCTCCTTTTCCTAGATCTGTCGCTGGCATCCAACATTCAGAGGACTTTCATTTCCGTTTGGCATTGATTATGCGCTCAGATCGCGCTACTTCAATGCAAAGGTCCAAAGCAGGTAATCAGAATCAACGATCGACCCATAAGCCTGCAAATCAACTGAGCGCTCTGAACCTTCCCCAAGTTTGCTTCCCCTAATGAACGTGCGGCCATAGTGATTTAAATGACGGACGAAGAATCCGTCTGACCATACATATGAGGGAGGGGATGTCGACTCTCGGGTGAGATTTGTGATGATATGTTCGGTATGGTCGGCTTCTAAGGCGTCCCAAATCATGTGCGGACCAAGTATGTTGATAACGACTGTCGGACTCGTCCGAAGTCATGCTCGTTATCCGTGATGGACTCAGGTGCCCAAGACGCGAACTTCATGTGCGTTTTTAGACTAAAATCATCTGATGGCATAATAATGGGTACAAGCTAATAGTCGTTATGCCTTTCCTCTGTCTGGCATAGTTTAGACCTTGGGAACATCCATAACTACAGCAAGAATTTCAGTTTTTCTTGATCGGCTTGACAGTGCAACTTTGACCTACCTCAATTTCAGGAAAGGGGCTACCTTCGTCTAGGATGGTCCAGGTGACACTCGCGAACGTGGCGAACGAAGTTGTGGCGTTTAACACATTTATAGCATCCCTCCCACATGCAGTCAATCGAAGTGTCTCTGCTCAGCCTCCGAATGCCATGTGCACTCGCGAAATGCGCTGGAGCAATGTCGCAGGTAATCTGAGCACTGCAAGTCTCGGAATTACCCTTCCCAATCCACTTACAAGGCGCTGTTGCCAAGCATGAGTGGCCGGGGTGTGGTATATCGGGATGTGACTCGGCCAACGGTACAACTTCGGGATCGGAATGATGCTGATTCTCCATCACGGTCACACGAACGTAATCCTGCAATAAGATTTGTCAGGTACGAAGTGCATCATACTAAGGGGATGAGGGTGGCAACCATGACGCGATTAGTCCCGAACAATGTGTCCATTTCACGGCGAAGTTCGCGTTGATATATCGGGCAAACGGGTTGTGCCATGATCGTGTCGATGGAGAGTACTGGGTACCGGTGCATATATGCCTCGTCCCACGGTGCAGCTGCAGAGTTTCGATTAATCTGTCGAGGATGTTTAGTAGGTGTGATAGCAGAGCACGAAGGTATCTTGCTTACGTTCTCGATGTCTGTGCCGGGACCATGGCATTCCATAGTGACGCCGCTCTGAGGGTGTTCTCATCAGCACGTATCAAAACACGAATGTTAAAACACACAAAAGGAACTGGCTCGGTGTGAGAGTGGTTTTCAACCGTCCCTGACACCAGGTTCAGTGCATGGGCCGATTCGCATTGGAATGGGTCGAGCATGAAGCCACAGGCAGGGGATTGTGAGCAGGCTGCAGGAATGATCATTCGTAGAGACGAATTCTGCACATGTGTGTTGGTATTTAGTATGCCGGACGGCACTCCAAAATCCTATACTTGGTTTCAGCGGTGATTCGTGGAAGAAGCGGTTCAGGGAGGGGGATGATATTCTGATCAGTGCACGGTGGTTATAAAGTATAAAGTTAACGTCATTTCGCAATTCATTTCCTTTTTTGGTTACTTGCAGTGGACGCGTCAACTTTTGCAAACAGCTGTAAAGCCAAGCTCAGTCGAGCGAGAGAGAGAGAGGCGATATATAGGACATTGGATCAAGCTTCATGATTGGTCTGGACACTACCGAATTTTTAAACTCAGTCCAACCTTATTCCTTTCTCTCTCACACCGGCAGGCGGAAAACATTGCTTTTGGCAAAAAGCGCATGTTTCTAGATGACCGTGGGAGTCACCTTTATAACTACCGTGTGATCTCAATCTCATCCCCCTCCCTCGAGAACTGCCTTTCCCTTGAATCATCGCTGAAACCAAGCATAGGATTTTGGAGTGCCGTCCGGTATACTAAATATCACCACACGTGTGCAGAATTCGTCTCTACGAACGGTCACTCCTGCAGCCTGCTCACAATCCCCTGTCCGTGGCTTCATGCTCGACCCATACCAATGCGAATCGGCCCATGCACTGAACCTGGTGTTAGCTCACACCGAGCCAGTTCCTTCTGTGTGTTTTAATATTCGTGTTTTGATGTGCTGATGAGAACATCCCCAGAGCGGCGTCACTATGGAACCCCATGGTCCCGGCACAGACATCGAGAACATAAGCAAGATACCTTCATGCTCTGCTATCACACCTACTCAACATGCTTGACAGATTAATCGAAACTCTGCAGCTGCACCGTGCCAGAACGAGGCATATATGCACCGGTGCCCAGTACTCTCCATCGACACGATCATGGCACAACCTGTTTGCCCGATATATCAACGCGAACTTCGCCGTGAAATGAACACATTATTCTGGACTAATTGCGCTGTGGACGATAGGCTATCACCGTCAACTCCTGGCCGCGATTCTTCTGCTCTTTCGCGGACACTTACTCCCGCCCATCCACTTGCCCTCGGTTGTCCGTTTGCCTCCAACTATATGTCTGCCCTTGGGTGGCCCACCTTGCTTACCGGTGCCAGCCTGACTTTTTGTTCATTTAGCTGCAGGGCGATTAGAGATAGTGTCCTCAGCCGCAATGTCGAAGGTTTCTTCCCCAGCGTCCCGAAAGTTGTCAAGCCTCCCTTGATGCTCTACGTGACGAAAGCATGAGCCACCTCGTATGTTCTCAGAAACACTTACAGCCTACTTCGTTTGAGTGACTTTAGACGCTCATCCACCTCCTTACCATTTTCCCTCTTGCGTTGTTTCTCGAGCTGTATTTGTTTACAGAACATCTCTGCCACACATTCTCTTCGCCTTTCCTTGCACTAACTGATCACAACGGGTTTCAGCAGCGTAAAAAAGGCCCGTTCACAACGCGAGAGAGGTAAAAGAATAGATGATTGGTCAGGAGGTTCCCTGGATGAATGCGATCCACTTTTTTTCCGCTTGTACCGTTTCCCAGCTGAAATCCACAATAAAATTGACGCTGAAGGCCTCATGCTGGTTTTAGTCTTGCATCTGCACCCAGAAATCTTTGAACAATACGAAACTCACCATTGTTCGCTCTGCATGGAAATACGTGGCAGCGTATGACTGCTTCTATTTGAAGGTGCGATCTGCTAGGTCAGTACCTTTGTATTGAGAACCAGAATGTTTGGTTTGTCGGGCCTATACTTCCGGTCCCCGGTCATTTATCTTCGGATCGGAAATGACCCTTCTCATGTTGAACATATTGCTCGAGCTCGAGGGGCTATTTCGACAATGCACAAAGTTTGCACAAAGTCCCCCTTTCCATCCCGAACCCATCCACCGCCCCCTCAACTGGCAGACACACATTCCCGCAGACTCCCTACCATGACAAATCCCACTCTCCTGCCTCACACAAGTTGACCCCTGTCGTCGCAACCAATACTTCTGTTCATTCCTGGTACCATCAATTCTGCATCCAGCCCACTCGATTCATCCGAAAAGTGCGGGGCAAGATGCCTGGGTACACCCATCAACAAATCCCATTCCTCTGAGTGTCCCTGGCGCCCACGCCCGGTGATTCTGGTCCATCGGAAGAAGTTCTGCTCGTCGAATGGGTCCTCTCCACCAGCAGGGCATACCATTCCATGACCCCTATTTCAGAGACGTTCTCATCAGGCGGTATCCCCTTCCATCCAGACGTCCACGATCGCATCTGCGTCATGGTCTCTGATGGCCACTCGCACACGATCTCAAGGTTGAACGGACTCTTGCCTTCAGTGGTGGTTCCTCGGAGCCCCACCTCACCCTTGCTCAGTTTGCCCAGGTTCTTGATTTCCTCAGTCGAATGACAATCCCAATCTGTGCGGGCGGCGACGGTAAATTCCAGTCGCGCTTGTTTGCGTTTATGCGCATGGCTGCATTAGCACCGAGCTTGCCCCCTCCAACGTTGATGCGAAGAGCAGGCATGGGTACGAATGCCAAGCATGGAGCGGAACTGGCAGATGATTCGGTGTTTGAGCTGGGCGCGGAGACGATTTTGTACCAGGCACCGCGGTCGGTCAGGCTCGGAGAGTCGGCATCCATACAGGCAGTGAGTACATCCCTTTTCGAAGCAGTTTGCCAGAGGCTGAGACTTTTTCCGAGCTTAGATTGATGGTGTCGTTGAAGGATGAGACTCGGACGGGACGGTAGCCGGAGCATCTGGGTGGTTCAGTTTTTCTCGTGGGTTTTTACGAGCAGCAGGTTGATTTATACTAATGTTAGTGATTCCTTGTGAGCACAAGGCCAGCCTGTTTCCAAATTGTATGGTAAAGCGTGGATATATTAGTTTTACATACTGTATCTATTTTATGCAAACCTCATCTGCAAAGACAGCCCGTAACGTTATCGCTTCACGACTGTAAATTGAATGGGCTCAAACTGCGCTATTCCTTTTTCGTCCGTCTGGAGGTGGTTTTAGCAAGGCGGACGCTTCGGCTAACCAGGTTCCGAGTGTCTGATGTAGGGCCAGTCTCGCCCGACACTTCCTACATAATGACTGGAAGAATGCTATATATGTTTCAGGAACCCCTCCACCGTCACTGTATATTTGGTTTCGGACCCGAGGATGGTCTCGATCGCTGGAATCCGCCAGACGAGGAACAGCGGACACCCGCGAAATATGGCAACAATTAGTATCAACAATACACTCTGATATACATCAGTCCCCCCATTGCAGGAAAGCCATAAACAAGGCGAGTTGAAATCAAACTGCGGATGATTGCCTGCGAAACAAATGTGAGTGCCTGAGCGCTGCGCCCGCAGTTGGGCCAGGCCTGTCAAGTCCCGATTGATATGTTGTTACTCACGCTGTGACGCTGAACTTGAGCGAGGTAAATACAACCGTCAACTTGACCGCGTTCCCTACTAATTCCGACCAGCCCTTTTCATCGAGCTGGACCATTCCATCGTCCTCCTCCCCGTGTAGCCGGTAAAAACGAGCGTAAACTGAGACTTCAGGTTTATACCTGAACTCTGATATCCACCAGTCGTCTTTGGTGGCGAAGCGTTGAATAAATACATCCATTGCTCTCTACATTAAACGTCAGTAGAATGTACCTAGGATATTCGGGCTAGAACACATACACGATAACTCATCGCTTGAAGTGCAGCCCTACCGAATGCGCGTCTCTCGTTTCTGCAGGTAACTATGACCTGAGGGGGGAGTTGTTGTGCTGAGGTAACAAACTGGTGAAGGACAGTTATTGCTGAGACAACATCTGCCGGCAACGTCGGAACCTGGGACTCGGAGGGTCTCGGAGTCGAGGTCATTCGACTCATGATGAGGCTGGGATGAGACCAGATGCACGGTCGAAGAAGGCCCCATACATAGGCCTCGTGCCCACAATCCAAAGCCAGGGGCCGTGTGCACGTGTCGATAGATACTTTTAGCCATCCTTCAACATGGTCTGATGGCGTAGTTGGTTATCGCATCTGTCTAACACACAGAAGGTCTCCTGTTCGAGCCAGGGTCAGATCATATTTTTCCTCCCATTCTTTTTTACATCGTCTCATCCTTGCTTATGTCTGTCAGCATATACCTCGACCCACTTGTAAATTTACCTTCCCTTCCATTTGTCCCTTCATGCACATGTCCGACAATACTGAGAAACCAGCTATAGTATGCAGATAGGCGGTTACTGCAATTTTTCTCGGAAATTCCCAGTAGACAGGTTCTGTCAACACCACTTTGCTATCGTCTCGGTAGAGCGCCTGCCGGCTTTCTCTCAGTGCTTAATGCTACATCTCAATCTCAAGTAGCATCTCTGTCATCTCCCTAGAACACTCGTATGTCGATAGGCAGGTTGATGTTCAGTAGGCAGACTCAAGGGTAAAGATTGCAAAGGGAGTTTACTAGGCTTCTAAAGACGCGATCAGCTGGTCCTCCGAAGGCAAGTAAATCAGGGAAGTATCTAGCGACATTGGTGGGTGATCAGCTCAACGGTCGAGGGTCCACGACTAACTCGACTACACACCGGCGCAAGACAGCATACCTTGATCTGAGTGGGTGTTAAGAGGTATTGTCAGGGGTCGACAAAGTCAGAGACTTGGTATTTTGAACTCAGATTCCGCGGTGACCGAGTGCTAGAGACGTGAAACCTGGGAAGCAGGCACCAAAGCGTGCTGAGTTTGTTCTAAATCAGCTAAAAAATAGATGTAATAAAAATGTCATATCTGTTGATTCATATCTGCTGATCCCCCTTACTTTAACTTCTCGTACGCATGGATAAGGATCACACTGCGACCGCTGGAACGCTCAATGGCTCCTTG